>BMAO01000466.1:0-20353 GCA_019973975.1 Trichonephila clavata
AATTTTGAAAAACGCTACATGTATTCGTGATCAGCGTCGGATTTTACATCAGAAAATAGAGTTTGGTTGGAATAGGAGTTAGAAATTGTTTCCCTGTTCATGACGTCTCCCCTGCCAAATATCCAAAAAATGTGAAAATTTTTATTGCAATAACTTTTGATCTAATTGAAATTTTGAAAAGCGCTACATGTATTCGTGATCAGCGTCGGATTTTACATCAGAAAATAGAGTTTGGTTGGAATAGGAGTTAGAAATTGTTTCCCTGTTCATGACGTCTCCCCTGCCAAATATCCAAAAAATGTGAAAATTTTTTATTGCAATAACTTTTGATCTAATTGAAATTTTGAAAAGAGCTACATGTATTCGTGATCAGCGTCGGACTTTACATCAGAAAATAGAGTTTGGTTGGAATAGGAGTTAGAAATTGTTTCCCTGTTCATGACGTCTCCCCTGCCAAATATCCAAAAAATGTGAAAATTTTTATTGCAATAACTTTTGATCTAATTGAAATTTTGAAAAGCGCTACATGTATTCGTGATCAGCGTCGGATTTTACATCAGAAAATAGAGTTTGGTTGGAATAGGAGTTAGAAATTGTTTCCCTGTTCATGACGTCTCCCCTGCCAAATATCCAAAAAATGTGAAAATTTTTATTGCAATAACTTTTGATCTAATTGAAATTTTGAAAAGCGCTACATGTATTCGTGATCAGCGTCGGATTTTACATCAGAAAATAGAGTTTGGTTGGAATAGGAGTTAGAAATTGTTTCCCTGTTCATGACGTCTCCCCTGCCAAATATCCAAAAAATGTGAAAATTTTTATTGCAATAACTTTTGATCTAATTGAAATTTTGAAAAGAGCTACATGTATTCGTGATCAGCGTCGGACTTTACATCAGAAAATAGAGTTTGGTTGGAATAGGAGTTAGAAATTGTTTCCCTGTTCATGACGTCTCCCCTGCCAAATATCCAAAAAATGTGAAAATTTTTATTGCAATAACTTTTGATCTAATTGAAATTTTGAAAAGCGCTACATGTATTCGTGATCAGCGTCGGATTTTACATCAGAAAATAGAGTTTGGTTGGAATAGGAGTTAGAAATTGTTTCCCTGTTCATGACGTCTCCCCTGCCAAATATCCAAAAAATGTGAAAATTTTTATTGCAATAACTTTTGATCTAATTGAAATTTTGAAAAGCGCTACATGTATTCGTGATCAGCGTCGGATTTACATCAGAAAATAGAGTTTGGTTGGAATAGGAGTTAGAAATTGTTTCCCTGTTCATGACGTCTCCCCTGCCAAATATCCAAAAAATGTGAAAATTTTTATTGCAATAACTTTTGATCTAATTGAAATTTTGAAAAGAGCTACATGTATTCGTGATCAGCGTCGGACTTTACATCAGAAAATAGAGTTTGGTTGGAATAGGAGTTAGAAATTGTTTCCCTGTTCATGACGTCTCCCCTGCCAAATATCCAAAAAATGTGAAAATTTTTATTGCAATAACTTTTGATCTAATTGAAATTTTGAAAAGCGCTACATGTATTCGTGATCAGCGTCGGATTTTACATCAGAAAATAGAGTTTGGTTGGAATAGGAGTTAGAAATTGTTTCCCTGTTCATGACGTCTCCCCTGCCAAATATCCAAAAAATGTGAAAATTTTTATTGCAATAACTTTTGATCTAATTGAAATTTTGAAAAGCGCTACATGTATTCGTGATCAGCGTCGGATTTTACATCAGAAAATAGAGTTTGGTTGGAATAGGAGTTAGAAATTGTTTCCCTGTTCATGACGTCTCCCCTGCCAAATATCCAAAAAATGTGAAAATTTTTATTGCAATAACTTTTGATCTAATTGAAATTTTGAAAAGAGCTACATGTATTCGTGATCAGCGTCGGACTTTACATCAGAAAATAGAGTTTGGTTGGAATAGGAGTTAGAAATTGTTTCCCTGTTCATGACGTCTCCCCTGCCAAATATCCAAAAAATGTGAAAATTTTTTATTGCAATAACTTTTGATCTAATTGAAATTTTGAAAAGCGCTACATGTATTCGTGATCAGCGTCGGATTTTACATCAGAAAATAGAGTTTGGTTGGAATAGGAGTTAGAAATTGTTTCCCTGTTCATGACGTCTCCCCTGCCAAATATCCAAGAAATGTGAAAATTTTTATTGCAATAACTTTTGATCTAATTGAAATTTTGAAAAGCGCTACATGTATTCGTGATCAGCGTCGGATTTTACATCAGAAAATAGAGTTTGGTTGGAATAGGAGTTAGAAATTGTTTCCCTGTTCATGACGTCTCCCCTGCCAAATATCCAAAAAATGTGAAAATTTTTATTGCAATAACTTTTGATCTAATTGAAATTTTGAAAAGCGCTACATGTATTCGTGATCAGCGTCGGACTTTACATCAGAAAATAGAGTTTGGTTGGAATAGGAGTTAGAAATTGTTTCCCTGTTCATGACGTCTCCCCTGCCAAATATCCAAAAAATGTGAAAATTTTTATTGCAATAACTTTTGATCTAATTGAAATTTTGAAAAGCGCTACATGTATTCGTGATCAGCGTCGGATTTTACATCAGAAAATAGAGTTTGGTTGGAATAGGAGTTAGAAATTGTTTCCCTGTTCATGACGTCTCCCCTGCCAAATATCCAAAAAATGTGAAAATTTTTATTGCAATAACTTTTGATCTAATTGAAATTTTGAAAAGCGCTACATGTATTCGTGATCAGCGTCGGATTTTACATCAGAAAATAGAGTTTGGTTGGAATAGGAGTTAGAAATTGTTTCCCTGTTCATGACGTCTCCCCTGCCAAATATCCAAAAATGTGAAAATTTTTATTGCAATAACTTTTGATCTAATTGAAATTTTGAAAAGCGCTACATGTATTCGTGATCAGCGTCGGATTTTACATCAGAAAATAGAGTTTGGTTGGAATAGGAGTTAGAAATTGTTTCCCTGTTCATGACGTCTCCCCTGCCAAATATCCAAAAAATGTGAAAATTTTTATTGCAATAACTTTTGATCTAATTGAAATTTTGAAAAGCGCTACATGTATTCGTGATCAGCGTCGGATTTTACATCAGAAAATAGAGTTTGGTTGGAATAGGAGTTAGAAATTGTTTCCCTGTTCATGACGTCTCCCCTGCCAAATATCCAAAAAATGTGAAAATTTTTATTGCAATAACTTTTGATCTAATTGAAATTTTGAAAAGCGCTACATGTATTCGTGATCAGCGTCGGATTTTACATCAGAAAATAGAGTTTGGTTGGAATAGGAGTTAGAAATTGTTTCCCTGTTCATGACGTCTCCCCTGCCAAATATCCAAAAAATGTGAAAATTTTTATTGCAATAACTTTTGATCTAATTGAAATTTTGAAAAGCGCTACATGTATTCGTGATCAGCGTCGGATTTTACATCAGAAAATAGAGTTTGGTTGGAATAGGAGTTAGAAATTGTTTCCCTGTTCATGACGTCTCCCCTGCCAAATATCCAAAAAATGTGAAAATTTTTATTGCAATAACTTTTGATCTAATTGAAATTTTGAAAAGCGCTACATGTATTCGTGATCAGCGTCGGACTTTACATCAGAAAATAGAGTTTGGTTGGAATAGGAGTTAGAAATTGTTTCCCTGTTCATGACGTCTCCCCTGCCAAATATCCAAAAAATGTGAAAATTTTTATTGCAATAACTTTTGATCTAATTGAAATTTTGAAAAGCGCTACATGTATTCGTGATCAGCGTCGGATTTTACATCAGAAAATAGAGTTTGGTTGGAATAGGAGTTAGAAATTGTTTCCCTGTTCATGACGTCTCCCCTGCCAAATATCCAAAAAATGTGAAAATTTTTATTGCAATAACTTTTGATCTAATTGAAATTTTGAAAAGCGCTACATGTATTCGTGATCAGCGTCGGATTTTACATCAGAAAATAGAGTTTGGTTGGAATAGGAGTTAGAAATTGTTTCCCTGTTCATGACGTCTCCCCTGCCAAATATCCAAAAAATGTGAAAATTTTTTATTGCAATAACTTTTGATCTAATTGAAATTTTGAAAAGCGCTACATGTATTCGTGATCAGCGTCGGATTTTACATCAGAAAATAGAGTTTGGTTGGAATAGGAGTTAGAAATTGTTTCCCTGTTCATGACGTCTCCCCTGCCAAATATCCAAAAATGTGAAAATTTTTATTGCAATAACTTTTGATCTAATTGAAATTTTGAAAAGCGCTACATGTATTCGTGATCAGCGTCGGACTTTACATCAGAAAATAGAGTTTGGTTGGAATAGGAGTTAGAAATTGTTTCCCTGTTCATGACGTCTCCCCTGCCAAATATCCAAAAATGTGAAAATTTTTATTGCAATAACTTTTGATCTAATTGAAATTTTGAAAAGCGCTACATGTATTCGTGATCAGCGTCGGATTTTACATCAGAAAATAGAGTTTGGTTGGAATAGGAGTTAGAAATTGTTTCCCTGTTCATGACGTCTCCCCTGCCAAATATCCAAAAAATGTGAAAATTTTTATTGCAATAACTTTTGATCTAATTGAAATTTTGAAAAGCGCTACATGTATTCGTGATCAGCGTCGGATTTTACATCAGAAAATAGAGTTTGGTTGGAATAGGAGTTAGAAATTGTTTCCCTGTTCATGACGTCTCCCCTGCCAAATATCCAAAAAATGTGAAAATTTTTATTGCAATAACTTTTGATCTAATTGAAATTTTGAAAAGCGCTACATGTATTCGTGATCAGCGTCGGACTTTACATCAGAAAATAGAGTTTGGTTGGAATAGGAGTTAGAAATTGTTTCCCTGTTCATGACGTCTCCCCTGCCAAATATCCAAAAAATGTGAAAATTTTTTATTGCAATAACTTTTGATCTAATTGAAATTTTGAAAAGAGCTACATGTATTCGTGATCAGCGTCGGACTTTACATCAGAAAATAGAGTTTGGTTGGAATAGGAGTTAGAAATTGTTTCCCTGTTCATGACGTCTCCCCTGCCAAATATCCAAAAATGTGAAAATTTTTATTGCAATAACTTTTGATCTAATTGAAATTTTGAAAAGCGCTACATGTATTCGTGATCAGCGTCGGATTTTACATCAGAAAATAGAGTTTGGTTGGAATAGGAGTTAGAAATTGTTTCCCTGTTCATGACGTCTCCCCTGCCAAATATCCAAAAAATGTGAAAATTTTTATTGCAATAACTTTTGATCTAATTGAAATTTTGAAAAGCGCTACATGTATTCGTGATCAGCGTCGGACTTTACATCAGAAAATAGAGTTTGGTTGGAATAGGAGTTAGAAATTGTTTCCCTGTTCATGACGTCTCCCCTGCCAAATATCCAAAAAATGTGAAAATTTTTTATTGCAATAACTTTTGATCTAATTGAAATTTTGAAAAGCGCTACATGTATTCGTGATCAGCGTCGGATTTTACATCAGAAAATAGAGTTTGGTTGGAATAGGAGTTAGAAATTGTTTCCCTGTTCATGACGTCTCCCCTGCCAAATATCCAAAAAATGTGAAAATTTTTATTGCAATAACTTTTGATCTAATTGAAATTTTGAAAAGCGCTACATGTATTCGTGATCAGCGTCGGATTTTACATCAGAAAATAGAGTTTGGTTGGAATAGGAGTTAGAAATTGTTTCCCTGTTCATGACGTCTCCCCTGCCAAATATCCAAAAAATGTGAAAATTTTTATTGCAATAACTTTTGATCTAATTGAAATTTTGAAAAGCGCTACATGTATTCGTGATCAGCGTCGGACTTTACATCAGAAAATAGAGTTTGGTTGGAATAGGAGTTAGAAATTGTTTCCCTGTTCATGACGTCTCCCCTGCCAAATATCCAAAAAATGTGAAAATTTTTATTGCAATAACTTTTGATCTAATTGAAATTTTGAAAAGCGCTACATGTATTCGTGATCAGCGTCGGACTTTACATCAGAAAATAGAGTTTGGTTGGAATAGGAGTTAGAAATTGTTTCCCTGTTCATGACGTCTCCCCTGCCAAATATCCAAAAAATGTGAAAATTTTTATTGCAATAACTTTTGATCTAATTGAAATTTTGAAAAGCGCTACATGTATTCGTGATCAGCGTCGGATTTTACATCAGAAAATAGAGTTTGGTTGGAATAGGAGTTAGAAATTGTTTCCCTGTTCATGACGTCTCCCCTGCCAAATATCCAAAAAATGTGAAAATTTTTATTGCAATAACTTTTGATCTAATTGAAATTTTGAAAAGCGCTACATGTATTCGTGATCAGCGTCGGATTTTACATCAGAAAATAGAGTTTGGTTGGAATAGGAGTTAGAAATTGTTTCCCTGTTCATGACGTCTCCCCTGCCAAATATCCAAAAATGTGAAAATTTTTATTGCAATAACTTTTGATCTAATTGAAATTTTGAAAAGCGCTACATGTATTCGTGATCAGCGTCGGATTTTACATCAGAAAATAGAGTTTGGTTGGAATAGGAGTTAGAAATTGTTTCCCTGTTCATGACGTCTCCCCTGCCAAATATCCAAAAAATGTGAAAATTTTTATTGCAATAACTTTTGATCTAATTGAAATTTTGAAAAGCGCTACATGTATTCGTGATCAGCGTCGGATTTTACATCAGAAAATAGAGTTTGGTTGGAATAGGAGTTAGAAATTGTTTCCCTGTTCATGACGTCTCCCCTGCCAAATATCCAAAAAATGTGAAAATTTTTATTGCAATAACTTTTGATCTAATTGAAATTTTGAAAAGCGCTACATGTATTCGTGATCAGCGTCGGATTTTACATCAGAAAATAGAGTTTGGTTGGAATAGGAGTTAGAAATTGTTTCCCTGTTCATGACGTCTCCCCTGCCAAATATCCAAAAAATGTGAAAATTTTTATTGCAATAACTTTTGATCTAATTGAAATTTTGAAAAGCGCTACATGTATTCGTGATCAGCGTCGGACTTTACATCAGAAAATAGAGTTTGGTTGGAATAGGAGTTAGAAATTGTTTCCCTGTTCATGACGTCTCCCCTGCCAAATATCCAAAAAATGTGAAAATTTTTATTGCAATAACTTTTGATCTAATTGAAATTTTGAAAAGCGCTACATGTATTCGTGATCAGCGTCGGATTTTACATCAGAAAATAGAGTTTGGTTGGAATAGGAGTTAGAAATTGTTTCCCTGTTCATGACGTCTCCCCTGCCAAATATCCAAAAAATGTGAAAATTTTTATTGCAATAACTTTTGATCTAATTGAAATTTTGAAAAGCGCTACATGTATTCGTGATCAGCGTCGGATTTTACATCAGAAAATAGAGTTTGGTTGGAATAGGAGTTAGAAATTGTTTCCCTGTTCATGACGTCTCCCCTGCCAAATATCCAAAAAATGTGAAAATTTTTATTGCAATAACTTTTGATCTAATTGAAATTTTGAAAAGCGCTACATGTATTCGTGATCAGCGTCGGACTTTACATCAGAAAATAGAGTTTGGTTGGAATAGGAGTTAGAAATTGTTTCCCTGTTCATGACGTCTCCCCTGCCAAATATCCAAAAATGTGAAAATTTTTATTGCAATAACTTTTGATCTAATTGAAATTTTGAAAAGCGCTACATGTATTCGTGATCAGCGTCGGATTTTACATCAGAAAATAGAGTTTGGTTGGAATAGGAGTTAGAAATTGTTTCCCTGTTCATGACGTCTCCCCTGCCAAATATCCAAAAAATGTGAAAATTTTTATTGCAATAACTTTTGATCTAATTGAAATTTTGAAAAGCGCTACATGTATTCGTGATCAGCGTCGGATTTTACATCAGAAAATAGAGTTTGGTTGGAATAGGAGTTAGAAATTGTTTCCCTGTTCATGACGTCTCCCCTGCCAAATATCCAAAAAATGTGAAAATTTTTATTGCAATAACTTTTGATCTAATTGAAATTTTGAAAAGCGCTACATGTATTCGTGATCAGCGTCGGATTTTACATCAGAAAATAGAGTTTGGTTGGAATAGGAGTTAGAAATTGTTTCCCTGTTCATGACGTCTCCCCTGCCAAATATCCAAAAAATGTGAAAATTTTTATTGCAATAACTTTTGATCTAATTGAAATTTTGAAAAGCGCTACATGTATTCGTGATCAGCGTCGGATTTTACATCAGAAAATAGAGTTTGGTTGGAATAGGAGTTAGAAATTGTTTCCCTGTTCATGACGTCTCCCCTGCCAAATATCCAAAAAATGTGAAAATTTTTATTGCAATAACTTTTGATCTAATTGAAATTTTGAAAAGCGCTACATGTATTCGTGATCAGCGTCGGATTTTACATCAGAAAATAGAGTTTGGTTGGAATAGGAGTTAGAAATTGTTTCCCTGTTCATGACGTCTCCCCTGCCAAATATCCAAAAAATGTGAAAATTTTTATTGCAATAACTTTTGATCTAATTGAAATTTTGAAAAGCGCTACATGTATTCGTGATCAGCGTCGGACTTTACATCAGAAAATAGAGTTTGGTTGGAATAGGAGTTAGAAATTGTTTCCCTGTTCATGACGTCTCCCCTGCCAAATATCCAAAAAATGTGAAAATTTTTATTGCAATAACTTTTGATCTAATTGAAATTTTGAAAAGCGCTACATGTATTCGTGATCAGCGTCGGATTTTACATCAGAAAATAGAGTTTGGTTGGAATAGGAGTTAGAAATTGTTTCCCTGTTCATGACGTCTCCCCTGCCAAATATCCAAAAATGTGAAAATTTTTATTGCAATAACTTTTGATCTAATTGAAATTTTGAAAAGCGCTACATGTATTCGTGATCAGCGTCGGATTTTACATCAGAAAATAGAGTTTGGTTGGAATAGGAGTTAGAAATTGTTTCCCTGTTCATGACGTCTCCCCTGCCAAATATCCAAAAAATGTGAAAATTTTTATTGCAATAACTTTTGATCTAATTGAAATTTTGAAAAGCGCTACATGTATTCGTGATCAGCGTCGGATTTTACATCAGAAAATAGAGTTTGGTTGGAATAGGAGTTAGAAATTGTTTCCCTGTTCATGACGTCTCCCCTGCCAAATATCCAAAAAATGTGAAAATTTTTATTGCAATAACTTTTGATCTAATTGAAATTTTGAAAAGCGCTACATGTATTCGTGATCAGCGTCGGATTTTACATCAGAAAATAGAGTTTGGTTGGAATAGGAGTTAGAAATTGTTTCCCTGTTCATGACGTCTCCCCTGCCAAATATCCAAAAAATGTGAAAATTTTTATTGCAATAACTTTTGATCTAATTGAAATTTTGAAAAGCGCTACATGTATTCGTGATCAGCGTCGGACTTTACATCAGAAAATAGAGTTTGGTTGGAATAGGAGTTAGAAATTGTTTCCCTGTTCATGACGTCTCCCCTGCCAAATATCCAAAAAATGTGAAAATTTTTATTGCAATAACTTTTGATCTAATTGAAATTTTGAAAAGCGCTACATGTATTCGTGATCAGCGTCGGATTTTACATCAGAAAATAGAGTTTGGTTGGAATAGGAGTTAGAAATTGTTTCCCTGTTCATGACGTCTCCCCTGCCAAATATCCAAAAAATGTGAAAATTTTTATTGCAATAACTTTTGATCTAATTGAAATTTTGAAAAGCGCTACATGTATTCGTGATCAGCGTCGGACTTTACATCAGAAAATAGAGTTTGGTTGGAATAGGAGTTAGAAATTGTTTCCCTGTTCATGACGTCTCCCCTGCCAAATATCCAAAAATGTGAAAATTTTTATTGCAATAACTTTTGATCTAATTGAAATTTTGAAAAGCGCTACATGTATTCGTGATCAGCGTCGGATTTTACATCAGAAAATAGAGTTTGGTTGGAATAGGAGTTAGAAATTGTTTCCCTGTTCATGACGTCTCCCCTGCCAAATATCCAAAAAATGTGAAAATTTTTATTGCAATAACTTTTGATCTAATTGAAATTTTGAAAAGCGCTACATGTATTCGTGATCAGCGTCGGACTTTACATCAGAAAATAGAGTTTGGTTGGAATAGGAGTTAGAAATTGTTTCCCTGTTCATGACGTCTCCCCTGCCAAATATCCAAAAAATGTGAAAATTTTTATTGCAATAACTTTTGATCTAATTGAAATTTTGAAAAGCGCTACATGTATTCGTGATCAGCGTCGGATTTTACATCAGAAAATAGAGTTTGGTTGGAATAGGAGTTAGAAATTGTTTCCCTGTTCATGACGTCTCCCCTGCCAAATATCCAAGAAATGTGAAAATTTTTATTGCAATAACTTTTGATCTAATTGAAATTTTGAAAAGCGCTACATGTATTCGTGATCAGCGTCGGATTTTACATCAGAAAATAGAGTTTGGTTGGAATAGGAGTTAGAAATTGTTTCCCTGTTCATGACGTCTCCCCTGCCAAATATCCAAAAAATGTGAAAATTTTTATTGCAATAACTTTTGATCTAATTGAAATTTTGAAAAGCGCTACATGTATTCGTGATCAGCGTCGGATTTTACATCAGAAAATAGAGTTTGGTTGGAATAGGAGTTAGAAATTGTTTCCCTGTTCATGACGTCTCCCCTGCCAAATATCCAAAAATGTGAAAATTTTTATTGCAATAACTTTTGATCTAATTGAAATTTTGAAAAGCGCTACATGTATTCGTGATCAGCGTCGGATTTACATCAGAAAATAGAGTTTGGTTGGAATAGGAGTTAGAAATTGTTTCCCTGTTCATGACGTCTCCCCTGCCAAATATCCAAAAAATGTGAAAATTTTTATTGCAATAACTTTTGATCTAATTGAAATTTTGAAAAGCGCTACATGTATTCGTGATCAGCGTCGGACTTTACATCAGAAAATAGAGTTTGGTTGGAATAGGAGTTAGAAATTGTTTCCCTGTTCATGACGTCTCCCCTGCCAAATATCCAAAAAATGTGAAAATTTTTATTGCAATAACTTTTGATCTAATTGAAATTTTGAAAAGCGCTACATGTATTCGTGATCAGCGTCGGACTTTACATCAGAAAATAGAGTTTGGTTGGAATAGGAGTTAGAAATTGTTTCCCTGTTCATGACGTCTCCCCTGCCAAATATCCAAAAATGTGAAAATTTTTATTGCAATAACTTTTGATCTAATTGAAATTTTGAAAAGCGCTACATGTATTCGTGATCAGCGTCGGATTTTACATCAGAAAATAGAGTTTGGTTGGAATAGGAGTTAGAAATTGTTTCCCTGTTCATGACGTCTCCCCTGCCAAATATCCAAAAAATGTGAAAATTTTTATTGCAATAACTTTTGATCTAATTGAAATTTTGAAAAGCGCTACATGTATTCGTGATCAGCGTCGGATTTTACATCAGAAAATAGAGTTTGGTTGGAATAGGAGTTAGAAATTGTTTCCCTGTTCATGACGTCTCCCCTGCCAAATATCCAAAAAATGTGAAAATTTTTTATTGCAATAACTTTTGATCTAATTGAAATTTTGAAAAGCGCTACATGTATTCGTGATCAGCGTCGGATTTTACATCAGAAAATAGAGTTTGGTTGGAATAGGAGTTAGAAATTGTTTCCCTGTTCATGACGTCTCCCCTGCCAAATATCCAAAAAATGTGAAAATTTTTATTGCAATAACTTTTGATCTAATTGAAATTTTGAAAAGCGCTACATGTATTCGTGATCAGCGTCGGATTTTACATCAGAAAATAGAGTTTGGTTGGAATAGGAGTTAGAAATTGTTTCCCTGTTCATGACGTCTCCCCTGCCAAATATCCAAAAATGTGAAAATTTTTATTGCAATAACTTTTGATCTAATTGAAATTTTGAAAAGCGCTACATGTATTCGTGATCAGCGTCGGATTTTACATCAGAAAATAGAGTTTGGTTGGAATAGGAGTTAGAAATTGTTTCCCTGTTCATGACGTCTCCCCTGCCAAATATCCAAAAAATGTGAAAATTTTTATTGCAATAACTTTTGATCTAATTGAAATTTTGAAAAGCGCTACATGTATTCGTGATCAGCGTCGGATTTTACATCAGAAAATAGAGTTTGGTTGGAATAGGAGTTAGAAATTGTTTCCCTGTTCATGACGTCTCCCCTGCCAAATATCCAAAAAATGTGAAAATTTTTATTGCAATAACTTTTGATCTAATTGAAATTTTGAAAGAGCTACATGTATTCGTGATCAGCGTCGGACTTTACATCAGAAAATAGAGTTTGGTTGGAATAGGAGTTAGAAATTGTTTCCCTGTTCATGACGTCTCCCCTGCCAAATATCCAAAAAATGTGAAAATTTTTATTGCAATAACTTTTGATCTAATTGAAATTTTGAAAAGAGCTACATGTATTCGTGATCAGCGTCGGACTTTACATCAGAAAATAGAGTTTGGTTGGAATAGGAGTTAGAAATTGTTTCCCTGTTCATGACGTCTCCCCTGCCAAATATCCAAAAAATGTGAAAATTTTTATTGCAATAACTTTTGATCTAATTGAAATTTTGAAAAGCGCTACATGTATTCGTGATCAGCGTCGGACTTTACATCAGAAAATAGAGTTTGGTTGGAATAGGAGTTAGAAATTGTTTCCCTGTTCATGACGTCTCCCCTGCCAAATATCCAAGAAATGTGAAAATTTTTATTGCAATAACTTTTGATCTAATTGAAATTTTGAAAAGCGCTACATGTATTCGTGATCAGCGTCGGATTTTACATCAGAAAATAGAGTTTGGTTGGAATAGGAGTTAGAAATTGTTTCCCTGTTCATGACGTCTCCCCTGCCAAATATCCAAAAAATGTGAAAATTTTTTATTGCAATAACTTTTGATCTAATTGAAATTTTGAAAAGAGCTACATGTATTCGTGATCAGCGTCGGATTTTACATCAGAAAATAGAGTTTGGTTGGAATAGGAGTTAGAAATTGTTTCCCTGTTCATGACGTCTCCCCTGCCAAATATCCAAAAAATGTGAAAATTTTTATTGCAATAACTTTTGATCTAATTGAAATTTTGAAAAGCGCTACATGTATTCGTGATCAGCGTCGGACTTTACATCAGAAAATAGAGTTTGGTTGGAATAGGAGTTAGAAATTGTTTCCCTGTTCATGACGTCTCCCCTGCCAAATATCCAAAAATGTGAAAATTTTTATTGCAATAACTTTTGATCTAATTGAAATTTTGAAAAGCGCTACATGTATTCGTGATCAGCGTCGGATTTTACATCAGAAAATAGAGTTTGGTTGGAATAGGAGTTAGAAATTGTTTCCCTGTTCATGACGTCTCCCCTGCCAAATATCCAAAAAATGTGAAAATTTTTTATTGCAATAACTTTTGATCTAATTGAAATTTTGAAAAGCGCTACATGTATTCGTGATCAGCGTCGGATTTACATCAGAAAATAGAGTTTGGTTGGAATAGGAGTTAGAAATTGTTTCCCTGTTCATGACGTCTCCCCTGCCAAATATCCAAAAAATGTGAAAATTTTTATTGCAATAACTTTTGATCTAATTGAAATTTTGAAAAGTGCTACATGTATTCGTGATCAGCGTCGGACTTTACATCAGAAAATAGAGTTTGGTTGGAATAGGAGTTAGAAATTGTTTCCCTGTTCATGACGTCTCCCCTGCCAAATATCCAAAAATGTGAAAATTTTTATTGCAATAACTTTTGATCTAATTGAAATTTTGAAAAGCGCTACATGTATTCGTGATCAGCGTCGGATTTTACATCAGAAAATAGAGTTTGGTTGGAATAGGAGTTAGAAATTGTTTCCCTGTTCATGACGTCTCCCCTGCCAAATATCCAAAAAATGTGAAAATTTTTATTGCAATAACTTTTGATCTAATTGAAATTTTGAAAAGCGCTACATGTATTCGTGATCAGCGTCGGATTTTACATCAGAAAATAGAGTTTGGTTGGAATAGGAGTTAGAAATTGTTTCCCTGTTCATGACGTCTCCCCTGCCAAATATCCAAAAAATGTGAAAATTTTTATTGCAATAACTTTTGATCTAATTGAAATTTTGAAAAGCGCTACATGTATTCGTGATCAGCGTCGGACTTTACATCAGAAAATAGAGTTTGGTTGGAATAGGAGTTAGAAATTGTTTCCCTGTTCATGACGTCTCCCCTGCCAAATATCCAAAAAATGTGAAAATTTTTATTGCAATAACTTTTGATCTAATTGAAATTTTGAAAAGCGCTACATGTATTCGTGATCAGCGTCGGATTTTACATCAGAAAATAGAGTTTGGTTGGAATAGGAGTTAGAAATTGTTTCCCTGTTCATGACGTCTCCCCTGCCAAATATCCAAAAAATGTGAAAATTTTTATTGCAATAACTTTTGATCTAATTGAAATTTTGAAAAGCGCTACATGTATTCGTGATCAGCGTCGGATTTTACATCAGAAAATAGAGTTTGGTTGGAATAGGAGTTAGAAATTGTTTCCCTGTTCATGACGTCTCCCCTGCCAAATATCCAAAAAATGTGAAAATTTTTATTGCAATAACTTTTGATCTAATTGAAATTTTGAAAAGAGCTACATGTATTCGTGATCAGCGTCGGACTTTACATCAGAAAATAGAGTTTGGTTGGAATAGGAGTTAGAAATTGTTTCCCTGTTCATGACGTCTCCCCTGCCAAATATCCAAAAAATGTGAAAATTTTTATTGCAATAACTTTTGATCTAATTGAAATTTTGAAAAGCGCTACATGTATTCGTGATCAGCGTCGGACTTTACATCAGAAAATAGAGTTTGGTTGGAATAGGAGTTAGAAATTGTTTCCCTGTTCATGACGTCTCCCCTGCCAAATATCCAAAAAATGTGAAAATTTTTATTGCAATAACTTTTGATCTAATTGAAATTTTGAAAAGCGCTACATGTATTCGTGATCAGCGTCGGATTTTACATCAGAAAATAGAGTTTGGTTGGAATAGGAGTTAGAAATTGTTTCCCTGTTCATGACGTCTCCCCTGCCAAATATCCAAAAAATGTGAAAATTTTTATTGCAATAACTTTTGATCTAATTGAAATTTTGAAAAGCGCTACATGTATTCGTGATCAGCGTCGGATTTACATCAGAAAATAGAGTTTGGTTGGAATAGGAGTTAGAAATTGTTTCCCTGTTCATGACGTCTCCCCTGCCAAATATCCAAAAAATGTGAAAATTTTTATTGCAATAACTTTTGATCTAATTGAAATTTTGAAAAGAGCTACATGTATTCGTGATCAGCGTCGGATTTTACATCAGAAAATAGAGTTTGGTTGGAATAGGAGTTAGAAATTGTTTCCCTGTTCATGACGTCTCCCCTGCCAAATATCCAAAAAATGTGAAAATTTTTATTGCAATAACTTTTGATCTAATTGAAATTTTGAAAAGAGCTACATGTATTCGTGATCAGCGTCGGACTTTACATCAGAAAATAGAGTTTGGTTGGAATAGGAGTTAGAAATTGTTTCCCTGTTCATGACGTCTCCCCTGCCAAATATCCAAAAATGTGAAAATTTTTATTGCAATAACTTTTGATCTAATTGAAATTTTGAAAAGCGCTACATGTATTCGTGATCAGCGTCGGATTTACATCAGAAAATAGAGTTTGGTTGGAATAGGAGTTAGAAATTGTTTCCCTGTTCATGACGTCTCCCCTGCCAAATATCCAAAAAATGTGAAAATTTTTATTGCAATAACTTTTGATCTAATTGAAATTTTGAAAAGCGCTACATGTATTCGTGATCAGCGTCGGACTTTACATCAGAAAATAGAGTTTGGTTGGAATAGGAGTTAGAAATTGTTTCCCTGTTCATGACGTCTCCCCTGCCAAATATCCAAAAAATGTGAAAATTTTTATTGCAATAACTTTTGATCTAATTGAAATTTTGAAAAGCGCTACATGTATTCGTGATCAGCGTCGGATTTTACATCAGAAAATAGAGTTTGGTTGGAATAGGAGTTAGAAATTGTTTCCCTGTTCATGACGTCTCCCCTGCCAAATATCCAAAAATGTGAAAATTTTTATTGCAATAACTTTTGATCTAATTGAAATTTTGAAAAGCGCTACATGTATTCGTGATCAGCGTCGGACTTTACATCAGAAAATAGAGTTTGGTTGGAATAGGAGTTAGAAATTGTTTCCCTGTTCATGACGTCTCCCCTGCCAAATATCCAAAAAATGTGAAAATTTTTATTGCAATAACTTTTGATCTAATTGAAATTTTGAAAAGCGCTACATGTATTCGTGATCAGCGTCGGATTTTACATCAGAAAATAGAGTTTGGTTGGAATAGGAGTTAGAAATTGTTTCCCTGTTCATGACGTCTCCCCTGCCAAATATCCAAAAAATGTGAAAATTTTTATTGCAATAACTTTTGATCTAATTGAAATTTTGAAAAGCGCTACATGTATTCGTGATCAGCGTCGGATTTACATCAGAAAATAGAGTTTGGTTGGAATAGGAGTTAGAAATTGTTTCCCTGTTCATGACGTCTCCCCTGCCAAATATCCAAAAAATGTGAAAATTTTTATTGCAATAACTTTTGATCTAATTGAAATTTTGAAAAGCGCTACATGTATTCGTGATCAGCGTCGGACTTTACATCAGAAAATAGAGTTTGGTTGGAATAGGAGTTAGAAATTGTTTCCCTGTTCATGACGTCTCCCCTGCCAAATATCCAAAAAATGTGAAAATTTTTATTGCAATAACTTTTGATCTAATTGAAATTTTGAAAAGCGCTACATGTATTCGTGATCAGCGTCGGATTTTACATCAGAAAATAGAGTTTGGTTGGAATAGGAGTTAGAAATTGTTTCCCTGTTCATGACGTCTCCCCTGCCAAATATCCAAAAAATGTGAAAATTTTTATTGCAATAACTTTTGATCTAATTGAAATTTTGAAAAGAGCTACATGTATTCGTGATCAGCGTCGGATTTACATCAGAAAATAGAGTTTGGTTGGAATAGGAGTTAGAAATTGTTTCCCTGTTCATGACGTCTCCCCTGCCAAATATCCAAAAAATGTGAAAATTTTTATTGCAATAACTTTTGATCTAATTGAAATTTTGAAAAGAGCTACATGTATTCGTGATCAGCGTCGGACTTTACATCAGAAAATAGAGTTTGGTTGGAATAGGAGTTAGAAATTGTTTCCCTGTTCATGACGTCTCCCCTGCCAAATATCCAAAAATGTGAAAATTTTTATTGCAATAACTTTTGATCTAATTGAAATTTTGAAAAGCGCTACATGTATTCGTGATCAGCGTCGGATTTTACATCAGAAAATAGAGTTTGGTTGGAATAGGAGTTAGAAATTGTTTCCCTGTTCATGACGTCTCCCCTGCCAAATATCCAAAAAATGTGAAAATTTTTTATTGCAATAACTTTTGATCTAATTGAAATTTTGAAAAGAGCTACATGTATTCGTGATCAGCGTCGGACTTTACATCAGAAAATAGAGTTTGGTTGGAATAGGAGTTAGAAATTGTTTCCCTGTTCATGACGTCTCCCCTGCCAAATATCCAAAAAATGTGAAAATTTTTATTGCAATAACTTTTGATCTAATTGAAATTTTGAAAAGCGCTACATGTATTCGTGATCAGCGTCGGATTTTACATCAGAAAATAGAGTTTGGTTGGAATAGGAGTTAGAAATTGTTTCCCTGTTCATGACGTCTCCCCTGCCAAATATCCAAAAATGTGAAAATTTTTATTGCAATAACTTTTGATCTAATTGAAATTTTGAAAAGCGCTACATGTATTCGTGATCAGCGTCGGATTTTACATCAGAAAATAGAGTTTGGTTGGAATAGGAGTTAGAAATTGTTTCCCTGTTCATGACGTCTCCCCTGCCAAATATCCAAAAAATGTGAAAATTTTTATTGCAATAACTTTTGATCTAATTGAAATTTTGAAAAGCGCTACATGTATTCGTGATCAGCGTCGGATTTTACATCAGAAAATAGAGTTTGGTTGGAATAGGAGTTAGAAATTGTTTCCCTGTTCATGACGTCTCCCCTGCCAAATATCCAAAAAATGTGAAAATTTTTATTGCAATAACTTTTGATCTAATTGAAATTTTGAAAAGCGCTACATGTATTCGTGATCAGCGTCGGATTTTACATCAGAAAATAGAGTTTGGTTGGAATAGGAGTTAGAAATTGTTTCCCTGTTCATGACGTCTCCCCTGCCAAATATCCAAAAAATGTGAAAATTTTTATTGCAATAACTTTTGATCTAATTGAAATTTTGAAAAGAGCTACATGTATTCGTGATCAGCGTCGGACTTTACATCAGAAAATAGAGTTTGGTTGGAATAGGAGTTAGAAATTGTTTCCCTGTTCATGACGTCTCCCCTGCCAAATATCCAAAAAATGTGAAAATTTTTATTGCAATAACTTTTGATCTAATTGAAATTTTGAAAAGCGCTACATGTATTCGTGATCAGCGTCGGATTTTACATCAGAAAATAGAGTTTGGTTGGAATAGGAGTTAGAAATTGTTTCCCTGTTCATGACGTCTCCCCTGCCAAATATCCAAAAAATGTGAAAATTTTTATTGCAATAACTTTTGATCTAATTGAAATTTTGAAAAGCGCTACATGTATTCGTGATCAGCGTCGGACTTTACATCAGAAAATAGAGTTTGGTTGGAATAGGAGTTAGAAATTGTTTCCCTGTTCATGACGTCTCCCCTGCCAAATATCCAAAAAATGTGAAAATTTTTATTGCAATAACTTTTGATCTAATTGAAATTTTGAAAAGCGCTACATGTATTCGTGATCAGCGTCGGATTTTACATCAGAAAATAGAGTTTGGTTGGAATAGGAGTTAGAAATTGTTTCCCTGTTCATGACGTCTCCCCTGCCAAATATCCAAAAAATGTGAAAATTTTTATTGCAATAACTTTTGATCTAATTGAAATTTTGAAAAGCGCTACATGTATTCGTGATCAGCGTCGGATTTTACATCAGAAAATAGAGTTTGGTTGGAATAGGAGTTAGAAATTGTTTCCCTGTTCATGACGTCTCCCCTGCCAAATATCCAAAAAATGTGAAAATTTTTATTGCAATAACTTTTGATCTAATTGAAATTTTGAAAAGCGCTACATGTATTCGTGATCAGCGTCGGATTTTACATCAGAAAATAGAGTTTGGTTGGAATAGGAGTTAGAAATTGTTTCCCTGTTCATGACGTCTCCCCTGCCAAATATCCAAAAAATGTGAAAATTTTTATTGCAATAACTTTTGATCTAATTGAAATTTTGAAAAACGCTACATGTATTCGTGATCAGCGTCGGATTTTACATCAGAAAATAGAGTTTGGTTGGAATAGGAGTTAGAAATTGTTTCCCTGTTCATGACGTCTCCCCTGCCAAATATCCAAAAAATGTGAAAATTTTTATTGCAATAACTTTTGATCTAATTGAAATTTTGAAAAGCGCTACATGTATTCGTGATCAGCGTCGGACTTTACATCAGAAAATAGAGTTTGGTTGGAATAGGAGTTAGAAATTGTTTCCCTGTTCATGACGTCTCCCCTGCCAAATATCCAAAAAATGTGAAAATTTTTATTGCAATAACTTTTGATCTAATTGAAATTTTGAAAAGCGCTACATGTATTCGTGATCAGCGTCGGATTTTACATCAGAAAATAGAGTTTGGTTGGAATAGGAGTTAGAAATTGTTTCCCTGTTCATGACGTCTCCCCTGCCAAATATCCAAAAAATGTGAAAATTTTTATTGCAATAACTTTTGATCTAATTGAAATTTTGAAAAGCGCTACATGTATTCGTGATCAGCGTCGGATTTTACATCAGAAAATAGAGTTTGGTTGGAATAGGAGTTAGAAATTGTTTCCCTGTTCATGACGTCTCCCCTGCCAAATATCCAAAAAATGTGAAAATTTTTATTGCAATAACTTTTGATCTAATTGAAATTTTGAAAAGCGCTACATGTATTCGTGATCAGCGTCGGACTTTACATCAGAAAATAGAGTTTGGTTGGAATAGGAGTTAGAAATTGTTTCCCTGTTCATGACGTCTCCCCTGCCAAATATCCAAAAAATGTGAAAATTTTTATTGCAATAACTTTTGATCTAATTGAAATTTTGAAAAGCGCTACATGTATTCGTGAT
Source organism: Trichonephila clavata (assembly GCA_019973975.1). Classification (NCBI taxonomy): domain Eukaryota; kingdom Metazoa; phylum Arthropoda; class Arachnida; order Araneae; family Nephilidae; genus Trichonephila; species Trichonephila clavata. The sequence continues at coordinate 20,127 of BMAO01000466.1, forward strand.
CAGCGTCGGACTTTACATCAGAAAATAGAGTTTGGTTGGAATAGGAGTTAGAAATTTTTCCCTGTTCATGACGTCTCCCCTGCCAAATATCCAAAAAATGTGAAAATTTTTTATTGCAATAACTTTTGATCTAATTGAAATTTTGAAAAGCGCTACATGTATTCGTGATCAGCGTCGGATTTTACATCAGAAAATAGAGTTTGGTTGGAATAGGAGTTAGAAATTGT
>BMAO01000467.1:0-14616 GCA_019973975.1 Trichonephila clavata
TTTAAAACTTTTTTTACTATCAACTTATATCGTCATTACACAATTTATATGATATAAAAGCTTGTCACGAGATTTACTTTTGTAAATAAATAAATTAAATAACTTGATTCCATTTGTTTTTAATTTTTAAAATTTTCAAACAAAGAAAATACGAGTACTTAAGTCTCACGATAAGCTTTTATATCATATAAATTGTGTAATGATGCTATAAGTTGAAAGTAAAAAAGTTTGTGACGGATCTATACTCGACTCTACTAATTCCTTGGGAATTCTTCTGGGGGGAAATATTTATTTCAACCGAGTAAGGAACTTTCGCCGAGTAAGGAAGCGTGATTATGCAAATGAATTATATTATATAAACTCTGTATTCACGAGTTTGAAGAGTTGGCAAGGAGTTGGCAAGTGAGTTGGTGAGTTAGTTTGTTAGTTGAAGAGTGAAGGATCGTGGAATTATTAAGAGCATTTGGAGTTTATCCATGAAAAGGATTACTGAATCAATCGACAGTGAATAAATCCAGATAAGGATCTCCTGCAAAGATTCAAGTGTAGGATCAACTTCATAAAAGTACAGGTATCGTGATCCTTGTTTAATTAGAAGTTAGCTTATTAGTGTGCGACGTAGTTTATATTGAGCGTGTTTAAGCTATCGTGGTTTCAGTTGAAGGCCCGTATTATTGTCACAGAGCTATTAAATCTCACCTCCGCGCTCTACTATCTGATCAGTTATCTTAATTAGATTGTAATTGTGTCTGATTGATATTTTGGTGTCAATAAATGAATTAGAGTGAAACATGTCTAGTGATTATTCAGTTTCTCCCACACACCTAGCCGGGTCTGAGGGTAGACAAGGGGTTTCAGAGGGCAGCAGGAACCGTCCGGCATTACAAGTTTTAAAGGAAAAGTTTATTTTATTCTTTTTATTCTTATCAAAACTGTAAAGTAGCTTTGACCTACTCTATGTATAAGCGTCTGCTAAGTTCTGCAATGAAATCAAACAGAAAATCTAAAAATATTTAGTCTCTTGTGTACTATAATCCAAAAAGCAGGATATTCTAAACTATATTTGAAAAACTTTCAGATTCAATGACCAATATTAAAAGATTATGAGTTGAACTTACTTTTCTTGTAGATCTCTGACTAACGTTCGATATTGCTTTACGAATTTAACAATACTTTCTTTTAAAAATAAAATTTTCAAATTATATGTCATTTTTATTAGTAAATCGACCTTAAAAATAAATTAGATGTTTTTTTTTCCTTATTGAGATTTTATAATTGTCAAATGTTTTACTGTTTGTCCCATAGAATGATATTTGCACTCAGGGTCATTAAATACATGAACCTGATTATTTGAAGAATTATCAAAATTCTATAATTATTCTCATAACTGAAATATTCCATTATATTTGTACTATGATTGCATACGTTTACACACAAAAAAGTAATTAAGTGATAATGACGTAATAACGATAGAGACATTTTTATAGGACGGGAAGGGTCGTCATTTGGAGCTCGGGGTGGAAATGCAGGTCACGTGAAAGGTCTCAGCAGGATATCCCTTCAGGAAGAAAAGGGAAGATTTCGAGGGAAGAAAGAAATGGCACTCTGGACAGAATCATACAAAAAGCAATCAAATCAAAACAGGATGTGCGTCAAACAACTTGAAAAGGTGAGTATATCGGTATTAATTCAATATTCTAAATAAAAGCAGGAAGCTTACATCTTGTAAGAATGCGATAAAGCTAAATACATCAAATGAATAACGTCTTAAAATAAAGAGTATGACGTTCTTGTGTATCCATTATCAATCTTAGATTCAAGAATTAAACTCAGAAGAAAAATAAAGTTAACAAATTGCAAAGAAGCTAAAAATTGAACACCACTTCGATGGAATAAAATTATCTAAGCTTTACGTGATTTCCGGTACTTTTTTTTTTATATTTCAGTGATATATCAGATAAGTAAATATGTAACAGGAAAGTGATAGAAGAAATTTATATAATTAATTAATTGACTGATTAATTAATGAGTAATTAACTATTATCCTGTTAAAAATTTGAGCTCTAATAATTACTTTTATTTAATATGTTTCCGAATGGTTCAAAAATCACAGATTAAATGTTTAGTTTTCTTTCTTCTCGAAAGAAAACAAACTCCTCGTAATTTGCACATAGAAATTCACACATCCAAGTTTTGAAAATTATCTTCTTTATTTGGTATATCTAAGCTTCATTAACTTTCTTCTGGAATTTCATTTTAAAGCTTTTGTGTTCATATTATCTTTATGACTTTTTAAACTTTTTGCAGACTTATAAAATGCATGGAAAAGAACAAAGATGTATCAAAAATGTGTTTTTCGTCCTTCCGGAAAGTTAAAAGAAAACTTTAACTAATTATTTTTTTTTTTTTTTTAAAAAAGATAAAGACACAAAAATGTAACAGGAGAGGGTTTTTCTTATTCATTACTTTTCTCTCTGAAACATTTGCTTAGAATTTCAAAAGGATTATTTTATTCTAAGTATATATATTTCCGTTAAAGTGTGAAATCCATTATTCATTGAAAAATAGGCATTTTGTGAAATAACTAAACACAAGTCAGTTAAAGTATATAATAGATGAAAATTTCATACTTTACTTATTCCATGAAATAACTAGTTATTCAAAAAAATGACTAATTATAAACCGTTAAAAGTATATAATAGATGTAAAATTTAATACTTTACCTAGTTATTCTATGAAATAACTATTTATTCGTTAGAATAATTAATGATAGACCATTAAGTAAAAAATAAACAACTTCAAAATTATTTTATAAATTAATTAATCCTAAGTAGCTAAAATATCTCGAAAAAATATATTTAATCCCTACTGCAGATGAATAATTGATAAATAATAAGCAAAAGCAGATGATGTCACTTATTATTACTAACATTAGTTAAACAGAAAGAGGAAAAAAATGCTCTCAGAAATAGTTATATTTAAATATTATGACGGATCTATACGCGGTTCTACTAATCCCTTCATGACACTTTAGAAAAATATTTATTTCAACCAACTTTCGCCGAGTAAGAAAGCGTCATAATGCAAATGAAGTATATTATATAAATTCTGTTTTCGCGAATTTGAGTAGTTGGCAAATTGGAGTTACCAAAGAGTTGACAAGTGAGTTGGCGAGTTAGTTTGTTAGTTGAAGATTGAAGGATAATGGAATTATTAAGAGATTTTAGAATTTGTTCATAAAAAGGATTACTGAGAGTGGATCCAACGACAGTGATTAAATCCAGATAAAGATCCCTGCAAGATTCAGGTGTAGGATCCGCTTCATAAAAGTACAGGTATCGTGAGCCTTGTTTAATTAGAAGTTAGCTTATTAGTGTGCGACTTAGTTTATATTGAGGTGTATTTAAGCTATCGTGGATTCAGTTGAGGGTCCGTAGTATTAACCCCGTGTTATTGAATCTTACCTCAGCACTTTACTATTTGATTATTTATCTTAATTAGATTGTTATTGTGTCTGATTGATATTTTGGTAACAATAAAATAGCTAGTGTGAAATCATGTCTGTTGATTATTCAGTTTCTCCCACACACCTAGCCGGGTCTACGGGTAGACAAGAGGTTTCAGATGGAAGCATGAACCGTCCGGCATTACAATATTATCAACAATATATATATATATATATATTCTGGTAAGAAAAACCGTTGCTTCATAAAAACATTGGGTAAACATTTTCAAACAAAGATGTAAGAGAATATTAATAAAAATGTTATGAAATACCTTTATTTTAGTTTTCATTATTTATTGGAGCAAGGATTGCTATGATGACATCTTGAATTGCATTGCATATTATTTTTTTATTATTACACATTTTTTGAATCCTTGTCCAGTGCCAAACTATGAGCTGCTACAACAGATCGAAGTGTTGTGTGAATAATCGGAACTTCTTCCTTTAATGTACACGCGTCATTGCAATGCATCTATAAGTGGTTCAAAACTGACTAAAAGTAGCTAGAACTTTTGAGTGCCATTTTTCATACTTTAACGATCAGGTAATCATTATTCAATAGAACACCTAGTTAAATCGTAGAATTCAATAATTTTATATACTTTAACTGACTTGTCTAGTTATTTCTAGAAATAACTAGTTATTCTATGAAATAACGGATTTCACTAACGGTGAGTGAGTGAATGTTAACGCCGCACTCTTCAGCTACACGAGGGCTTTTGGTGATGTACCTCGTAATTTTGAACCATGGTCAAGTGGCGAGGACTATACTTAAGCTTGCTTGCTTCCTAATTTGCTCGCTAATTCACAATACTAAAACATCATGAAGTACTTTGTTTTCTATTTATTGAAAATAAATATCGAATTAACAACTTTAATAATTTCAAAAAGAAAGCTCTCAAAATTAATGATCTCCCAGTCTCTTTTAAATAATAACATGGAAAAAAAAATCGCAAGCAGGTACACTTGGAACTTATTTTTCACCGGCAAACTGAAATCTGATTTAAAAACATGACAAAACAGTAGATGTTTACAGTATCTTAAGAAAAGTAAATTGTGTATATATTTCTATTGATTTACTGTTATTTATCAGTGTTGAACAGCTTTCTAAATCCTAATCTAGGATTTGAGTATTTATTTAACTTGCGATAATAATGTATCTAAGTTAAATCAGCAACTGCTACTCGAAGAGGAAGTATACCTATATTTCCGGGTACCGGCTTAAATTCAACTCACACACATATCCTCTTTTCTTCTCGCCATTATATTCGAGAAAGCTTTATATACAAAATTGAAACATACAATTCACCTCCTTTGTTAATGCATTTGCATAAGCTTACTTCTGAAAATGAATACGGACTCAGTGAAAAAAATTAAATCAACAGAACAGAATTATAGTAAATTAAAGAAAAGAATAAGAATGTATATGCTTTGAAAAGCCTCTCGAAGTAAGTGCAGTATACCTTAAAACCAGTCGGAAATTAGAATTGAAGCAATGTGCGCAATATGCAACAGTGCAACTACAACATTGCAATGTGCGCAATATGCAACAGTGCAACTACAACATTGCAATGTGCAACTACTACAACAGTGACTATCAAACACTGTGCCACCAAATTTTTTTTAGTTATTAATTATACTCTTAAAAAAAACAAATTAAAAAAACGGAACCGTATCACACACACATTCGGCCGCTTTATAGAAATAATCTATTCATAAAATTGTTATTGGCCATTTTACTACACTAGAGAAGAGAGTTATTAATCACTTTCCAAATTTAGATATAAAAAATTGTTTGGGTTCCTCTTGTGATAAAGGATTCATCTGCATATGAATTAACTTTGAATGAAGAGGAAGAACTATTTTATCTCTGTAATTTCAAAACATGCGGAAGAATAAGCTAATTCATTTCAATTCCTACTATTAGTTCATACTCTCTCTATATTTATATATGTACTAGCTGTTACCCGCCCGCTTCGCTGGGTATTTCATGATGTTTTATAAATTTTTACTGCTTATATATATGTATAAATTATTGATATCTAAGTCCTAGCATTAAGAATTCGATTGAATTGAAAAATATACTTATACCTGTAACTGTCACCTGTTGATAAAAGAAAAGGGCAGAACTCTTCTAATTTGTATTTTCTAAAAATCTCTAAAATTGAAGCATAGAATGATGTTTGCTCTTTCGTAACTCAAAAACCAAGTGGATTCCCGCAAAACCAATTTTCGGTGGATCTCTACTCCGTAAATTGAACATGCAAGCCAAATTTCAACTCTAAATCTAACAGAAAAAAGCAAAAGTTTTACTATAAATATCCCCGTAATCCCGTTGAGAGCCGTTTTCCAAAATAACCGCTCTTAGCGGATATCAATTCAACAAAAGAAAAATGCAAACCAAATTTCATTATTATAGTCCTTGTAGCTCGAAAAAAGTAATTTCTTTTGTCAATACGTCCCAGTAACCCCCTGCAACCCCCCAGAACTTGATTTGCTTAAAATTTATTCTTAGTGGATCCCTATTCAACAAAAGAAACATGCTTAACAAATTTCAAGTATATGGGTCTAACAATTAAAAGCAGGAATATTTTTCTGTAACTCCTCTTGACCCCTCGCAAACATCTTTGGGGTCAATTTTCATTTTACTCTTTGTTAGAGGAACTCTATTTCATGAAAAGAACATGCCTACCAATTTCCAAGCAGGATGATCAAGTAGTTTAAAAATGGAAATATTTATCGATTACGCCTCTTAATCTCCCGAAATTAAACTTAGTAGTTGATATTCGCGAAACCCATTTTGTAGCGGTTCTCTACTTTACGAAAGGAATCTGCTTATCAAATTTCAAGACTGTACGTCTAACAGTTTAAAAATGGCGGTAATTGTCTATAACGCCACTTGAGCCCCCGCAACGCCACTTCTGGGTCTGTTTTCACAAAACCCATTTTGTAGGGGAATTGCACTCTATGAAAGGAATCTGCTTAGCAAAATTTGAAGACTGTGCGTCCAATTAATTAAAAATGCAAAAAAATTATCAATAACGCCCCTTGAACCCCCGCAACACCACCTAGGGGTCGATTTTCACAAAACACATTTGCAGTGTATTTCTATCCTATGAGAGAATCTGCTAACCAAATTTCAAGACTGTGAGTCTAATAGTTTAAAAAAAAGAAATAATTATTTATATCTGACCTTAAGTCCCCGCAACACCCCTTGGAGGTCAATTTTCTCCAAACCCGTTTTGTAGCGGATATTTACTCCATGAAAGAAACATTCCTACCAATTTTCAAGCAGATAGGTCAAATAGTTTTAAAAACGAAAATATTTAGCTCTTACGCCACTTATGCCCCTGCAACGCCACTTAGAGGTCTGTTTTCACAAAACCTTCTTATAGCTGATCTCTACTCTATGAAAGAAATCTCTTTATCAAATATAAAGACTGTGCGTCTAATAGTTTAAAAATGGAAATAATTATATATAACGCCCCTTAAATCCCTCAACGCCACTTGGGGGCAATTTTCACGAAACCCATTTTTAGCGTATCTCTACCCTATGAGAGGAATCTGCTTACTAAGTTTCAAGACTGTACGTCTAATAACTTAAAAATAGGAATTTATAACGCCCCTTAAACCCCCCACACCCGCAACACCCCTTGGGGATCAATTTTCCCAAAACCCATTTTGTAGCGGATATTTACTCCAGGAAAGAAACTTACCTACCAATTTTCAAGCAGGTAGGTGAAGTAGTTTAAAAACGGATATATTTATCTGTTACGCCCCTTAATCCCCCGCAACACCACTTAGAAGTCTGTTTTCACAAAACCCGTTTTGTAACTGATCATTATTCTACGAAAGGAATCTATATATCAAATTTAAAGACAGTGCGTCAAATAGTTTAAAAATGGAAATAATTATCTATAACGCCCCCTAAGCCCCTGCAACACCACTTGGGGGTCGATTTTCAGCAAACTCATTTTGTAGCGGATCTCTACTCTCTGAAAGGAATCCGCTTACCCAATTTCAAGATTGTACATCAAGTAGTTTAAACATGGAAACAATTATTATTAAAGCCCTTAACCCCCCGTAACGCCCCTTGCGTTTCGAATTTCGGAAAATCCTTTCTTAGCTGATGTCTACTCTATCAAAGGAACATGTCTACCAAATTTCAAGTCTGTAGGTTGAATAGTTCCAGAGATTTCGTGATTAGTCAGTCAGTCAGTGAGTGTGAGTCGCTTTTCTCCTTTATATGTATAGATATATATATTTGTTCAATTTTCAATCTTTAATAAAATGCATGCAATTGAGCTGAAAATTTTATATAACACGCTTATTTTGGATGGTAATGCAGTAATTTAATTATAATTAATAAAAATAAATTGATTAAAACAAATTATTCAAAGAATTACAAATATAGCCACGTTGGCATTATTTTTGGTGACTTAGCGACCATTTTGGCGACTTGTGTCAAAACTTAAAAAGGTTTTTTCCTCCCATTTTAAAGCGCTCATTTGAGCTAAAAATTTTCTATACGCTATTGCTTTGGGTAACAATACGATAATTTAATTATAATTAATTAAAATTGATTTGAGTGAAATTAATTATTTAAAGAATTGCAGATACAGCCACGTTGGCTTCATTTTTAGCGACTTGGGTTAAAAGATTTTTTTTCTCTCACGTTTCAAAGCTGACAGTTTAATTGAAATTTTATATACACGATTGTTGTAAATGACAAATACGATACTTTAATGGTTTTTTTATAAAAATTAATTGCCACTTAATGTTGTGATTCTGTCATATGTATATACACATATTTATCTTAATTGTAACTATTTAATAAAAAGTAACTCAAATAATTTTTTGTTGATCTAAGAAGGGAAAGACTTAATTTTTTTTATATTACTTGTTTTGGATTAAAATTAGAGGTAATTATCCCATAATAGCCAAAAAGCTTTAAAAATATTGTTACAATTTTCCACACCTTGTGTGAATTCGGATTTTCAGCATTAACAAGTATAAAAATGAATAAACGATCGAGACTTTTAATGTAGATGACGAAATAAAAGTGGCATTATCACTTCTACAACCAATTATAAATTAAACTATCAAGATTAATCAAGTTCAAATTTCGCATAAAATGTATTCTTATAATAAATTTGTAAATAATTACTCAATACACATTTTGCCGTCTATGTTGTACACATATTATTTTATTTAACATTCAAAAATTGTTATCATAAGCTATTTCACATAATGTATTATAGAAAAAGTTCCTTTAAACTTATTTTATTGTTAGTGTGCCGCCAAATTTTGAAATTGTTAATAGTGTACTGCAACAAAAAAAAGGTTGAGAATCACTGTTCTACAGCCTCTAAAAATGCTCACCCGTACCCGGAACTGGAATAAAAACACTTCTTAACAATTTCAAGGACACAATTAAATACATTATTCCAACTCAAATAAAAATACAAGTAGCCTATACAATGAAGCGTTTAACTGAATTATATTATATATTTATTACACTTTCATAATATTAAAACATTAAAATCAAGTTTCTGCTTGAAAATTTGTTATTTTTACTAAACGCATGCCAAAAATTTAGATTAAATTTGATTCTTGAATTAATTTTGCATAAGAAAGTGCCACGGAATTTGATGACAATTCTCGCATTCTTAAACTATTGTCATGTAATGAAGGTGACTATCCCGGACCTTACTCTTCCAATCCCAATACGATGATCCATGGAAGCTTGAACCTTTAAGTCAGCGATACTCAACCTGCGGTCAATCGGGCCTTTTTAAGTGGCCCGATCATAGCCCATTGCTCTGAGAAATTCCTTTATTTATAAAAATTTGATGGGGAATTCTTTGTTAAAACATCAAATAAATCAATTTTGCTTTTTGCTGTCGATGCTGTATGGGTGCAAATTGATATTTTTTTTTGATTATTGATAATAGACAACAGCGGAGTATCGACCATTTTATGAATTTTTAACTATCTTTCATATCTTGCAAGCGAAAAATGTTTGAAGGAAATAGATTGTTTCAAGACGATTGGGAAGTTGACTATTTAGTAGTGAAAAACAAGCATGGTTCACAAATTGTTTGATTTGTCACGAAAGTGTGTTTAAAAAATACCAATAAACAAGAATCGTTCAACGACACTTTTCCTCGAAGATCTCTTTCAAGAGATGATAAATAGGCTTTCTTGAGTAATCTTTACTTCAGTAAAAAAATGTTTTGTCAGTGGTAATGTCACAGCGATAACAAAGGCACCCTATGAAATTTGTTCATCATTGGTAATCATATAAAACCGTTTATTGATGCAGAAATTGAGAAAGAGTGATTCTGCTTCCAATTTAGAAAAATTCAATGACAAAAATAAAAAATATATAAAAAATAATTATTAAAAAAAGCAAAATAGGAGTTTTAATATTTTGACCAACTTTCACATTTTGAATTTTCTATGTTATTTTGGCCTTAAAACATTTCTTCCTCCCTCTTCGATTAATATTCATGTTACGGTCCGAGTGAAGTAGCTATTATATGTATTCGGTCTGGCAGAAATAAAGGATGACTACCCCTGCTTTAAGGGAAATATATTGATCAAAAAAAGCAGTGTGTTACTGTGCTTTTGCTAACAGTGATTCCAGTCCATGTTTAATTAAAGCCATTTTGATTTTTGCAATTGAGTTCATCCCTTGATTCGTACCAAGGATCAATATGAGACAAAAAATTTGAATAGTTATTACACTTTATTCTGAAACTACATATTATTTGCAAAACCAATTTATTTACAGATAATATTTAAAATTCAATGGAAGAATATTTTGTTCTTATAAGTTGAAAGGAATTCGGAGTGCCTGTTTCCCGTACGGAAACTTTACCCCCCCCCCCCCTCTAAATGGCTGCGAGTTCGGCTTAGCCTTAGCCCATTGCTTCATTTAATGATATCTCTAAATTTAAAATTTAAGTTAGCTATTTTGTTCTTATGGAAAGAAATAAAATGTTTTGAAATTGCGCCGATGAATTGCTAGTAATATCTTACTTAATCTTTAAGGAATTTATGGTATCTTTGGAATGTTATCAAAAAATTGTCCGCGCTGGTTTTTTTGGCAAGGAGTTAGTTATTAGTTTTTCTTAGATAACAATACTACATTTGCCCCATCTTTCAGCAAGAAATTCTTTTAGAATAATTTTATGGTCAATTTTCTAAAGATAAAAATTATAATCAAAATTCATTCTAGATACCATCACTCTTCATATGGAGCTTTCAGTAAAGAGGTTAGCTAAAAAATTATGAAAATAAGCCTAACTTTTTTACGAATGTTTAAAATTAATGATATTCATCTTTTTTGATTGAATCAAAAAATAAAACTCCTCCATAAGAAAATAAACTATCACTTTTTTTTAAAAAATGTTCATTTAAAAAAGAATTGAGTATCAAGAAAATGTTAACTCCTTACTGTATACGCTTGAATTCAAACATAAATAAATTTTTAAGAAAAACTCTAGTTTTTAGGATATCATTATAATGGATACACAAATTTACTGTACTTAAGGAAATCCTTGATTTTATTTTATTAATCCTTCAACTTTAACAAAAAATTATATTTTTATCAAAAACTAGGAAAGGGGTACCACTTGCCTATAGGTCCCAACCCCCATTGTACAAATTGTATAACTGTTCATACTAATTGCTCAAATTGTAAAACTGTAATTTTTATGTATTATGTAGCTTTATTTATTTGGGTTTTTTTTTTCGCAAAATACGTTCTTGAAGCGCTCATCTTCAGTTAAATTCGTCACTGAAACTGCATTATCCAGCACTTCATTGATAAAGTCCTCAGTTTTTGACAAACCAATAGCTCTTGCAGATTCCTGGAAAGCAAAGTATTTCGTTCCGTTGATTGTTATAAGTCTTCGTAGGAGATAACGCCTTTCTTCTCACGCAACGGTTCCAGTCCAGGCAATCGCTGCGATATTTTTCTGCGAGAACTTGCAATAATGTACTATCGCAATGACAGACATGATAGCCTGTTGGCGACATTATATGAAATGAAGCACACAATTGCCAATTCTGCGCATACGACACATGTGGAATCGGGGATGCCAATTTGGCAAGTTATTTTGAACATTAGTATTGTTACAATAGTTCCTAATGAACTTTTTCAACATCACGAAAAACTTTTTCTCAACAGGGAAACTTCTCTACCTTTACTTTGGTTCATATACTGCATAGGTTCTCAACGTGGGCGATAACGCCCCCTTGTGGGCGTTGGAGGCTTTCAAGGTGGCAGTAAAAGACCCAAAGAAAATTAGGGGACGTTGAGATGACACGGAGGGGTTTGAGCAGATTAAGCAAAAAAGATTAAAAAAACACGCTGATTTATTAACAAAAGTAATCTTTAATACTGTTTACCTTATGTGGATTGTATATATTTAAATCATTTCTGTATCACATGTACGAAAATTGACATATTTCGGTAGTTCGGGAAGTGGATGAAAAACTTAAAGATTACATTACATTCAGACCTGCATTAAATTGAATGATATAGTGCTTTTTAATTTCTGCAGTGCACGTGTTGTCTTTGTCTGTGAAGGATAGGAAAAATGTTTCGTCCACTGCATTTCATTACGTATATTATCCAAGTAACATAATTAAATATGTTAACCAGAAATTAACGTGATTCTTTAAAGGCTGAAACTGTCGATTTATATTTATTTTGAAAGCAATTGTTTATTATGAAATACTTCGTATCAAAATTCCTACCTGTCTTTATAACAGGTAAGCTAAAACTTTTATTCCACTCTTTTAAATGAAGAAATTCAGTAGCGTTTCTATTCCAATAATATTCTACCTATGACTAAAATATATAATATTACACACATTTAAATATATTTGTGTCTATAGCTATTTCAGATTCGCAAGTAAAAAATTGGGGCTTTAGAGAAAAATTAAATTAAAAAATATATTCTATTAGTAATAGGATATTTTTTAAAACTTGACTCTTGTTTTCACCATGTAATATGTACTCTCTTATTTCATTAGAGTGTGAGGGGGCGGTATCGAAATATTTACTAGAAAAGGGGACGCCATTTCAAAAAAGGTTGGGAACCTATGATATACTGTATATTTCATGTGTAACATGTATTTCCATTTCTAAAGAATATCCAGAAAAGTTTTGGATAAATTATTAGGAATCGAATATTTTGCTCCTGACATTTAGATTCTAGAAATAAGTGTTCAGTAAATTAAATGTGTTACCCAAGGCCATCGCATGAGGGAGTGATAGTTGTGTTTTACGGCGCAAGAACCAATTTTGGCTATACAGGCCATCGCTTGAAACAAAAAGGATTCCTTCATACCAAACAAATGTAATTCATGTTGTTGCTGTAATTACTTTTGCCACCTGATCGATAGTAACATCAGATCAAGGTTCCCGAAATTCATCGCGGCTAAGGGCTAGATTTTTACGTCTGTTGTTATCCTTAACTTTGAGTACCATGCAGGTGACAGTACAATTTTGCTTGCTTCCACCCCAATTTAGAGGGAGAACACTCTCGGTGGTCAGAGGTCACCTACCTCTCTTCCCCTTCCCCCAACCTCACGAAAGAACTTGCGACTCGACAGCTATTTAGAGTACCCCTATGCCGTGAAGGCACTATACATTTACATACATTCTTACCTTCTCTGGATTAGAACTCAGGCCTACGGCATCGCAGTCAGCGTCATAACCATTATACTGGATGGGAGACATGCAATTCATTAACATAATTGTAGCATAAACAAGTGTTTATGCTACAGTATTAAATTAAAGCATAAATATAATCTAACTATAAAATCTTTATAGTGAAAAAGTTGGAAAAGTGATGCACCAACTCAAATACCATCTTCGTCGCAGTAGAAAAGAGTAATTCAAAATTAACAAATCAGTCATCAAAGTGTTATCGAGTTCCATATTCAGTGGCCCTGTAACTCTCGCATTGTGGGAGGGCTGGAGTCTAGGGAGCCTAAGGCCTGACTGAGGCCAAGTACGTACCCTTTGTAAGATCCAGCTTGGGGGCCCAAACCTGCCTTTGCAGGGGGCCTAATAATCTCTGTTACACCACTGTCTATATTACGTTAATTTTTCGAAGAAATCGTTAATAAAACTCTATAATTGCCTTCAAAGTTTTTTCAAATAAATTACCAGCAGAAGGATTTCCCCCATGAATCGACAGACGTAGGTTGATTCAGAAATAAAGTCTAAAATTCAAGAAAAGGTACTTTATACGTATGATTTTTATCTTACATTGCGATTTTTATCTTTATGACTCTTCCTGATTTATGATTTTTGAATTGCTTTATGCTCCCATTGATGATTTCTCCTATGCAAAAAAAGTTGTTTAAAAAGTCGAAAATTATTAAATTATTAATTTTAAAAATGTATAATAAGGGTTCTCTAATCTGTCACTCCTACTGTACAGTTTTCTCTATCGTTTTGTATACAAGCCTAGTAAATTAATACGTGTTTAAATATAAAGTAAGAGCAGAATATTCCTTTAATTTTGTATTAAAAAAAAAACATTTTTTTTTCAATCCAATATTTATTCTGTTTTATTTTTATGAAACTCATTTTTCATGCTACGCTTAGTAATCAACTAAGATTAAAAAATAAGACAAAAACTCGGTATTGTTTTTTTTTACAAATCGAAAAATATTTCAACGATAACAAAAATTTAGACTTATGGGACTTTATATAGAAGTTTGGACTTTGTATCTTATATTACTTTACTACTTATTTTTGTTTCGATAAATCATATTTTTTCTTTATAAAAAGTGTTTAATACTTTTTTACTATTTTGTAATGTTTAATTGATGATCATTTTAACTTGCTAAAATAAGAATTAACATATTCACGAATGTTTCAAAATTTTGAGGAAGTGGTATAGAGTAAACGAAAAGTACAGAAGATTTTTAATTATTTTGGAAAGGAATAACTAGAAAGAAGATTATCCTGAAAAAAACCTCATTTAAAACTTATATTACTCATTTAACACTTTTTTAATTATATGTTTACTGTATTCTTGAAAGGAAAAAAAGAATTGATAAAAAATCTGTAAAAGTAACCG
>BMAO01000468.1:0-39319 GCA_019973975.1 Trichonephila clavata
TGTTTCAATATCAAATTTTGGACAGACAATTTAAAATATCTCTTTAAAATATTTGACTAGAGCTCATGATTCTCAATACCATCAAAAATTACCTAATTCTGTGGCTGATTTACGCCCCACGCAAGAACACTTCCACTTCCATGGTTCATTCATCCAACTAGATTCTTGTGACTTAAGTTTCAGAAAATTCAAAATTGACAGGAAAGTGATTGGGATGACAGAAAATTCAACATTTTTGGTTCTGATGGGCATATAATAGTTTTAAAGGAAAAAATGAGGCATTTAATCCAGTGAATTTATGTGGAACAAGAGCTCCTCCACCTCCATGATTCAACACAGAGGTGTTCTTGCGGGGAGGGGGGGGGTGTAAATAGGCTTCAGGAATTAGGTAATTTGGTATTTTTTGATGGTATTGAGAATCATGAGCTCTATTTAAATATTTTAAAGAGAAATTTTAAATTATCCTCTCAAAATTTGGATATTTCAGACGACTTCATTTTTTAACAGGATAATGACGCCAAGCGAACTGCTCTCAATGTACACTGCTGGTGTCTCTATACCTGTACCCAAAAGTTTGAAAACACCTCCTCAATCAATTTATTTAGCCCAGCAGAGCATATTTGGGGAGAACTAGATTTAAAATAAAAAGAAAACATGACATATAAACACATAATGGGAAGTAAAAACAATAATCACAGAAGCATGGAGGAAAATCAATGCAGAAATTACAAAAACTCAATAAATCTATATCAAGATGTCCAAAAGTTGTTGTGGACACTAAAAGATATCCTACTAAGTTCTAAATTAAGAAAGAAATACAATATTTAAAGCTATGTTGAGATTTTTGTTAAGTGTTCTAAGACTTTAGTGGCGTAATTTTTCAGGAGCTTTTTGATTATGAATTTTTAAAAATAATAGTTATACAATTTTAAAAAAATAATTATGTCATTCCACCAAGAACAAGTTACAGATATAAAAAAATTACAATTCCAAAATATTAATTTTTATTAGTCGGAAACAATAAATTTTATAGGAAATTGCAAGTGTACGAACACTTTTTGGGTTCACTGTATATACACAGAGATTAGAGTTTGATTCATAACACAGATAGAACTAAATAATACATGTTCTGAAAATTTAAATTCAATATCTTAAAAATATTTTGTGTAGGGATCAGCATCTGGTTTTGTTAACTCCAATTCCAGTTTACTAATTATGCTATAACTTTGCTTCTAGATATCATAGAAACAAAAATAGAGTGTTTTTGGAATCTTAAATGTATAGTCTTTAAAATAAAAACACAAAAGTAATTTTTGAAAATTTTCACCAAAACTGTGAATTTTGGGTAGTCACATATCTTAATGAAATTTACTTGATTCATAATAAGTCACATTGTTGATTTTTTGGGCACTTGCTTATAGGCAAATAATAATTTAAGTATTCCTTTGCTACATTGGAATAGTTTTATTTTCATATTGAACTTTAAAATAGCTTGCATGTCTTGAAAAAGGCAAGCCTACAAAATAAATTTTTGTTTTCAATTAGTAATCTTTTTAAGAGACTAATTTCTTGTAGATTTTAAAGAACTTTTCTAGCTTATTGGTAAACGTATGGAAAATGTCTTAAAAGTTCTCATAAAGAAATTATTTCATTACATTTATTTTATGGTTCCTTTATTGTGACTATAGTGTTTTGTTTATTTGGATGAAAATAAATGAAGTATATATATCAGATTCTTTATATTTAACCCAATATAAATATATTTTATGCTTTTACTCATTAAAGAAAGGTAGAGAAAAATGATGTTTTTACCATAAAATCTGGCATATCATGTATACTATCGTATTACATGCACTTATACTTTCAAGTAGCAATTTTTAATTTTTATGTTTATTTGCTGAAAATGTGCACCCCCATTTTCATGAAGAAACCTGAGATGTATGCGAGTCATGCTCTTAAAGTTTGAAAGTCATTTATTCTAAGCTTTAGTAAAAAATAGTATACATCTAGAAGTGCAACCCTTTAAGTTCATAAGGAATGCCATTTCTTTTAAATAACCATTATTTTGATCTATGTAGAAATCTAATTTTTTTCCTGTGCTCACATTTTTTAAAGCTCTTATTTTTATACCTGGTATATAACGTGCACGCATAAAATTCAATCTTATTTTTTGTGTTAAAAGTGTGCACCATACACCAGATTTTACGATACATATTACCACAACAATGCCAATGTTCAAGATAACGTTGACCTGATTTTGCATGTGTCGTATGCGCCAGATTGACTACCATGTGTTGTATTACATATAATTTCACCAATATGGTTGCAATATTATGAAAGTACCAAAAATTAATACAGCTTGGGTACAAAAACTCCTGTATGCAGGTATGTTGTACACAAGTGAAAAAACATAAATCTTGGTATATACTTACGTATTATCACAACCAATTGGTGACATTATATGAAACAAAGCACCTGTTTGCCAATTCAGCACGTTCAACACACAGGAACTCGGAGGGTACTTGTGTATTTTTGCGACAATCGCTGACTCTAAATAACTCGCTGAGTTGGCCACCCCGATTTCCTATGTGTGGTACACACTGAATTGGCTGCCAGGTGCTTCATTTCATATAATATCGCTAATAGGTTGCAATAAGACGCAATTACCAATCAGGGTTGCCAACTTGGTGTGTTATTATTAGATTTGGCATTTGTTGTGATAATACGTAATTTGTTCAGTCTGACGTATTTGAAGCACAATTAATTTAAATTATAGTTTTAAGAAACATGCTTTTTTATCAAACTAAAAAGTAAGAAATAAATCTTAATATAAGAATAAAATGATTAACTAGAAAATTAATGTCATCGTGGTAAAGGCGTGGGGTCCTCTGTACTACATTTTTACACTAACTTTGCATTTTGGAATAGAACTAGTAAGAAATTATAACAATTGATATTGAGCACCCCACTCTTTTATATGCAGTTATTATTTTTCCAGTTTCAATTTTATTTTTTTCTGCTTTTTTCTTGGCATTTCTAAATACCTTTTGTTCTATTTCTTTAAATCCTGGCATTCATATTTTTCTAATTGGTTTTCTATAAAAAAAAGTACTTAAGTTTTTGCTTCTTAATGTAATTCCTTTTTTGCCAGGAATAAGCCATTCTTTTAAATTATTGTCGTGTTGAGTTCTTAGTGGGAGACCATCATCATTGATTGAATACTATTGGATGCCAAAATTTTTGCAGCGATTTCAAAACCACTTCTAAAAGATGTTTAATGTGTAGTGTACTGATAGCAAATTAGTTCCTGTATATATTGTTCCAATGTGTGGTATTTTTTTAACTGTTGTTTTTATAAATGTGAAATTCAGGTAGACGTGCAATATTTATAAAAATTGTATTTTTTAAATCTTTTATCTAGTTTCTAAATTATGAATGCTTTATTTTTAATTTGCACTAATTTCATTTCTGCTTGTTAGTACAAATCTTGATTTTTAATGTCTCCACTCATAATTTGTTTTAAATTTTGATATAGCTCTGAATTTTTTTTATACATATTTTATGGATAAAATTAATCTATGAATTTCATACATTTTGCACTTTCTGCCAAAGACCATTGGTTTCACATTGTAGCCTTTGTCCTTATGTTCTAAATACTCATACAGGTATATCATATCACTACATGTGTTATGCTAAATTTTGTAGATAGTCATTTCGAAAACTATATAATTATGAACAACCTTTGTAAAAATTTTACTCTAATGAGAAAACTTTCAAAATTCCTTTCAGAACCAGCTATCTATAAATTCTGCAGTAAATAATTTAGATGACTCGCATATCCTAACATGTAATTTATTTGAAACAACACTGTTTGAAAGGCATTTTCACTCACATTTTGTAACTCAAAGACATGATTTGATAAAAAAAATTAAAAAGTTGTTTATTTATGTACTTTTACACACTTTCCTATATTTACAATAATAATTCAATATATATTACACGAAAACATAATCTGTTCTGCACAAATAAGGATGGAGTTGACTATAATATGGATTAGATAGTGTTTATAAAAAAAAATTTCACAAATTTCACTTATATTCTTGTTTATTTTTTATGTATATATGTATGTGTACAATTTCCAGAATAAATATTTCAACAATATGATTTTGGTTTGTTTTATTTTTCTTGTTAACAGTGAATAATTGAAAATAAAATGCTGTATAAAGTAGAAAAATGGCTAGATTATGATTCTGTTGCTCCTTGGGATGTTATTTTTTCTTTTAAATGGGTGCAGAAAACTTCTCTAAAACTCTTTCCAGTTGGTTAAAAACTTGTTTATTTTAAATGTTTTTTAATGCAAAAATCTACTGTTTTAGTTGTTTTTACATTCTTCTAAGGACTGAAATTTTTAAGTATTTTAATTTTAAAAAAACCATTAACTTAAAAACTATAATATTTGTTTTCTTTGGTGATAGGAGAGTGTAAAATCAGTTGATTTAACAAAAAACGATCTTAATTTTTAATATAGCAATGCATTTTCTTTATTTCCATGTGGATAGATGTTTCTATTTAAACAAAACAATTGATATAAAGAGTACTTACACACCTGGGCCTACTGAGTGTTAGTTTAGTCAAAAGGTTTTTTTCTTCAGGTTACATAATATGTAAAAAAGCTATTTCTTTCTGGCATTGTTTTGAAATTTTTACTTAGAAAAATTTGTTATTTATCATAATGTTTCCTAGATATTTCTAATAACTTATTATTGAAGGGCTGAATTTTTTTAAATAAAAGTTAATTTTCTGCTTGTATATGATTTTAAGGAAACAATATAATGCTTCTAGAGAAACATAAATATAAATAATGAATCAAATTGCTTCTGGAACTAGTTCAAAATGCATACACATTTGTTTAACTATTACATCGAATTCATTTTTGCAGTTTTCAAAGATTTATATTTGCGGTAAAAGTTCGAAGACATGCAGTTTGTGATCAAATAATAGTTGCATTTTTTTTCTCGAAAAGTAATATTTTTGTTGATACTTGCGTATTGTCGCCACCGTATTGGCGACATTATATAAAACGAAGTACATGGTTGCTAATTCAGCGCGTAGGACACATGCGAAATCGTTACTGCCAAAATTTGGCGAGTTATCTTTAACTTAGGCACTTTCGCGATAATATGCGAGTACCTTTTTGTTACACACAATAAATGTAAAATGAATTTTGATTTCGAAGTTAAGTGTAAAAATTTCATGAAATGAAAATAAAATAATACGTAAGATGTAGAAAGTGAAAATTTACAACTCAGGTATCACATTTTTAAATCCCTTAAGATTTGGGTTAATAAATATTTTTCTGTTAAAAATTCATATTAGATCAACAGTACCGAAAATAAATGCTATTCATACTCATTTTATTGTTTTAACTCATATTTGATACATTAACAGATTCAAATATGAGTGCATTATATACTCATATCGATCTTTCATTCTCAAAAATTTGATCCCGTAACAGGTTCAAAAATGAGAATGTACTTGTGTCTCGATATGAGAATATCCGATTCTCAGATTTGAGTAAGCGTGCATCGGAGCTATTTTGAGAATGTGAAGTACTCAAAAGTGAGCTGTTTGCTCTCAGTTTTGAAGATCGTTTCTCGCAGTGAACGTTGAGGAATATACTGTATTTTCAACAATTCAAGAAAATAATTTTTTATCAAAATTAATGAATTTTAAAGACATTTTCTAATTTAAAGCACCAAGTAATTTTGAACATACATTATTTTTTCTAGAAATTCTAAGCATACAATTACCACACATGCGTCCTTATCCTAGCTTAAAATCTACTACTTATACTTACTTAAACTTACTAAAATACATACTTACTTAAAAAATCTGTTAATTTTGTTTGTTCGTTAGAAAAAATGCTTCGTTTCATAATACGTCTCACATTTTTGCCTCAAAAATTCCTTCAGGCGTATTTTTCCTTGTCTTTTCTTAAATTTTTCTAGCCATCCATTGCTACCTAGAAACGGGTCGTACCCCAATGCCTTCGCAAATTGAAGAGCTTTCTCTATTACGAAAGGTCTAGAGATCTCGCATTGTGCGTATCCACTTCAAAGCTGCCTCGTCGACATCTTCATAGACACACATAAACAAGAATTCAATTAATCTTAATTTTGTAGTTATCTCGATTTTTTATAGTAGTTGATAAGCTGTTTGGATCAATAGCAAATTTTAAAGCAATGTCCTTTTTCTTGATGTCTTTATCCATTTCCTGAAGAATTAAATATTTTTGCTCAATCACTTACATCTTGATATTTTCGAGCTACAAAAAATTAAGTTACCAGTACGACTGATCAACACTACAAATGAATGGAGACTAGTTCAAGGACACGAGACAACTTCACTGAAAGTGAAAAGGGATATCGAAGATTTTTCTGGTGATCTGGACAATGGGGGTTAAAAGTTGCACTTCTTGAATGAAACACCCAGAATTCTGTTGCTCTCAGGGAACCCTAATAAAACCAGTTGAACACTTATGACCAGGATAAAATGTGTTAAAAGAGAGAATAACTTGAAATGTCTAGAAATATTTTAATAATATGGAGAAAAAATTGAATCACAAGAGAAAGAGGTTCGTTACATAGAAAATGCACTTCGCTATTGAGAGGTTATTTTACGAAGAAAATCAAGAAATGCTGTTGGAAGGAAAAAGTTCGCAATATATAGGTTCGACTGTAGTTACTAGATGGCATGCAACTAAACACTTCTCGAAACTTTATTAGGGTGTCTAAGACCCCCGAGCTTTTGCTCGACGTATCAATTGAATGTACCAATGTAATATAAAAAATAAAAGCTTGTTTAGATTACATCCAATTTGAACGATAATTATGTATTGTGAGAGTGAAAATTGTGAGGGATCTATTCGCGACTGTACTAATACCTTGGGGACTCTTCTGGGGAAAAATATTTTAACTCAACCAACTTTCGTCGACCAAGAAAGCGTGATTATGTAAATGAAATATATTATATAAATTCTGTTTTCGCGAGTTTGGGAGTTGGCAAGTAGGAGTTAGAAAGAGTTTGCGAATTAGTTTGTTAATTGAAGATTGAATGATAGTGGAATTATTTAGAGGTCTTGGAGTTGTCCAGGAAAACGGATCAAAGAGAGTGGATCCGACTACATTGATCGAACCCCGATAAAGATCTCCTGCAAGATTCGTGTAGGATCCGCTGCATAAAAAGTACAGGTATCGTGAGCCTGTTTAATTAGAAATTAGCTTATTAGTGTGTGACGTAGTTTATATTGAGCGTATTTAAGCCACCGTAGATTCAGTTGAGGGTCCGTAGTATTATCCCCGTGTTATAGAATCTCACCTCCACGCTCTACTATTCGATCGCTTATCTTAATTAGATTGTTATTGTGTCTGATTGATATTTTGGTAACAATAAACTAATTAGATTGAAATCATGTCTGTGGATAATCAGTTTCTCCCACACGCCTTGCCGGGTTTACAGCTAGACAAGGGGTTTCAGAGGCAAGCAGGAACCGACAGGTATTACAAAGGTTTTACAGGTATTATGCCAGAAGTCTTCCTTTTTGTGGGAATTCACACAATAGGTTACTCATCTGCACCTGTTAGGTCTCTGCGTCCTTTACCATCAAATTTGGCTTCTTACAAGAAAAATCTTTTTTCTGTTCCGGACAAAAAAGATATTAATTAAAAATAAATTCAATTTTTTGTTCTAATTAAAAAAATTTCGACTGTTGAAATAATTCGGGGTTTATTATTCGTTAAACAGGGGAGTTTGCCTTCATTTAATCAGGGAAAGAGAAAAATTCGTTAAATCATGAAATTTATTTTAAATAGGGGCTCGTTCAATCGGGATCCAATTGTATATTTATACACAAAATGCTCACGAAAGTCATTTCAGTCAAAAAAATTACGATTAGTTTTTTGGCAATTCCTCTTTCAAACTTAAAAGACTTTTTCGTATACTAACACCGACGAGTCCGGTGTATCAAGGGTTTTCCTGCTATTATCTTTCTTTCCCCAACAATAATCAAAAAGTTGTTAATATTGTACTTCCAGGCTTTATTGGTTGTTTCTTAAGGCCACGCTTAGAAGCAACAAGAAGGCTAGTTGCGATGCACTTCATAATTTTAAATCCCGGCCAGGTGACAAGTACAATGCTCAAGCACGCCTTAGGAACGCGAATATTAATCCACAGATCAGTCCCTCTGCACAAAGAGTCTCTTAGGATTCGAGCCTGCGACTTATCTGGAGCAGTAGTTCTTAAACTTTCGATCGCCGCCCCCTTCTTTTATGTATCATCGTGACATCACGGACCCTCAAGATTTTGAGCACCCCTCCCTGATTCCCAACATATAGCAGAGTGATTTAAAGGCTACGCAATAGACTCTCTGCACATCCACATACTTTTTTAACACTTCGCAGGAGCAATTTGATTAGGAAATCGAGATGGATACAATCATTATTATATATTGCGTTCTTAATCTTTGCTCATGCATTTCTTCTACTTTTTGAAAATATTACGTTGTAGTAATGGTTATGTAGTTGCAAAAAAGATATTAAATTAATAATTTTGATCGAAATATACGTTCTGGTAATAATCTATCTACGAGGCCTTTCACAGTATGTACAATAAAGAACATTAAATGAGAAACATTCGCAGATCCCCCCCCCTAGAAAGACGCTGGGTACCCCTTGGGGGTCCACGGACTGCACCACTGATTTCAAGCATCGAGACTTCGAGTTCGAGGCCATACCAATAGCTGTAATTAATGAAATTAAAAGCGGAATAATCCAATAACATAATAGAGCTTCTAATGTATTTACTCTACACCAGAGACCTAATATGTTCTAAGTAGCTTTGTCTGGGCTCGAGCGAAAGATTTATTACCTATTTTGAGATTGAGTTTTTCAAGAAATATTGAAGCCGATAACATTTAATCAATGTTATCCTACTATAATTTGACACAGTCGGGACTTATCTACACAGCAGAAGGTTTTATTTTATCAATTATTTATCGAACAAACTAGGATAAGAATCAAAATTAAAGATATTAATCTCAAATAGTCTCAATCAACTAATTTCAGATTAAAGATAAACTAGCCACATTTTTTATTTCAATAGAATCTGGAAAATGAATGCAATTCCGCTCAATATACGTCAATTTTCTTAAGTTTTAACTTTAATTATTATTTTATTTATCATAATTTAAAAAAGTTGTAAATGAACACACTTTTGAGGATGTTTTTTTTTTTTTTTTTTTTTTTTTTTTTTTGATTTTACAAATCAATTTTTAACACTGTCAACTCTGGGAGGCATTATTGAGAGTAGGTCGAAGCGGGTTGGCATTTAAAAGGACATTTTAAGGAGAGTGCTCAAAAGAAAGGAAAATGAGTTTCCATAGGAGCAACATAAGGCTCGAGTATCTGAAATAACTGTTAGATAGAAACCTTAAGGCTACACAATACCCTAAATAATAACGAAACTTTTTTTTTTTTTGCATTTTCCTCTGGTTCACATATTATTGGGATGCTTGCCCCCAAATTTGAAATTTTATGAGCTTAGTGTTTGGTTTCAGTTTCGTTTCAAAGCATTTTTCCTCTCTCGAAATGAATTAATTAAAAACATTTTTGAGCACAATCCACTCTGTCAGCGTGAAATGGTTATTAATTTCAATTTTCATTACTAAAATTATTTCGGCTTGATTATGTTTTGAGTTTTTTTATATCTTATAATTACTTAATTAAGATTGATTTCAAAACAAATTTTTGTTTTAAAAAATAGTTTATGTAATTTAGAAGCTTTTTCATGAATTTTTTCTGTTGAGAAAATGCCACGACCAAACGACATTATACACTGCTGGCCACCGTAAATGCAACACCCTGAAGGAAGCACGCAAATAACATGAAATTTACAACATGCATTAGCGGAGGTGAGATATGCAAATGATTAGAATTTCAGCGCAGACACACATCACGCACGCCTGTGGCACCCCCTCAAAGCGCTATTTGAGGCTTGGAGATTTCGACGATTTCAAGTTCGGCAATTGTGTTTTTCTTGTGTTTTTTTTCAAAAAACGATCAGTTATGTCTCGTAGAAAACAGCAATCAGCTTTTGATCAAGTATCCGAGTTCGGCAGAGGAAGAATAGTGGCTTACCTAGATTGTAGATTATCTTTCAGAGAAATCGATAGTTGTGTTGGACGAAACAAAACAACTGTAATGTGGATATGTGACCGTTAGATGCAGGAGAGTACGACGGAACGACGTGATCGATCGCATTCCCCTCAGTGAGGACCCACTTCACGTGAGGACAGGCAAATTGCGCGCATGGCAGTGACGGATCGCTCAGTCACATCACGAACCATAGCACAGCACATTGAGTCTGTAATGCATCATTCAGTGTCTGCGCGTACCATTCGACGCCGTTTACAGCAGAGTGGTCTGTCCGCAAGATGTCCATTGCTTGGTCTACCCTTGACGCAGAACCACAGACGTCTCCACCACCAATGGTGCGATGAAAGAAGGATATGGGTGGCAGAATGGAATAAAGTTGTCTTTACTGACGAGTCACACATCTGTCTGCAACACCACGATGTTCGGATTCGAGTCTGGAGACACCGTGGAGAGAGGATGCTGAACAGCTGCGTTATGCACCGCCACACTGGTCCTGTACCGGGTATTATGGTATGGGGCGGTATTGGATATGACTCTCGCACTCCTCTAGTACGCACTCCCGGTACTTTAAACAGCCAGCGCTACATCTCCGAGGTATTGGAGCCAGTTGTCCTTCCTTACCTTCAGGGCTTGGCCACAGTCATATTTCAACAGGATAATGCGCGACCACACGTGGCACGTATTGTCCAAATGTTCTTCGTCAATCACCAAATTGAATTGTTTCCCTGGCCGGCTCGCTCTCCGGATCTTTCACCGATAGAAAACATGTGGTCCATGGTTGCTCAACGATTGACCCAGATTACACCCCCAGCTGCCACACCAGATCAACTTTGGCAACGTGTGGAAGCGGCTTGGTCTGCTGTGCCCCAAGAACACATCCAAAGTCTCTTTGAATTAATGCCGAGGCGTGTGGCAGCGGTGATCTCCAACAATGGCGGCTACTCTGGCTACTGATTCTGGCAGTAACCACACTTCACAGAAGTCTATAAATTTAATCATTTGATACTTGGTCAACATGTTATCTACAAAATAAATTTTGTTGTGCTATCTCTTGGTGTTGCATTTACGGTGGCCAGCAGTGTAGTAAACATGTAGTAGTACTATATTATGGTATTTGAGTTCTTGTTGGGTGACTTTAAAACTTGCTAAACTTCCCCAAATTAAAATTTTTAAAAAATTAATTTTTGTGAATAAACCTGGTGATTTTTATCTTAAGTTAGTATCATTATTATATTGCACACAAATGATTTATGTTTCAAAACTTTTGAGGAAAATATTTTGTTTAGATTAGGTTGAATAATACGTCGTGACAAAAACTATCAACATTATGCAAAAGTATATTTTGAATTTAAAAAAATGTTTTCAGTCATAATTAATTGAAGCGGTGTTTTGATATAGAATTTAAGTTAAAAAATAACTTATTGCAAAATTAGAACTTTATAGGGGTTTTTGTTTTATGCCTTTGTTGTTGTTGTTGCCGAGTCCTTCCCGAAGGGAAGGAATGAAAGATACCAGAGCCCGAGACACACAGGCTGGATTTCTTTACGATAGATGGCTACACCACCTATCTCCCCCTCCACAATTTAGGCATAGAACTGGAGGGTAGGGAAACATTTTCCAGCCCCCTGCACCCGTGGTTTCTGATGTGACCGCCTACAAAACTTTCGAGCTCACTGATTTAACAAGCACGTACTCCTTGTGTACTCGGAGGGTATTTGGTGGCATCGGGCATCGAACCCAGACCTTCCGGTCTGAACACTGATGCTCTAACCACTAGGCTACCCACGCCCCGTTTTATGCATTTATAAACTTTAAATGCGTTTTTCTCGGACTTTTAATTTTGAACATGTAGGTGTTTTCTAATCTCTAAGGAATTTTTTTTCTGTTTAAGCTAGAGTCTTGAATTTTTTTGTAGATACTCCTAAATGTATATTCTATAAAAACTAGTATTAATTAAGGTCCGAGATCTCTACTCATATTTTTTTTTAAAATTCTAAAGTTAATATTTTTAAAATTTTGTGTTTTTTCCTGGTTTATCTAGAAAAATAATTATTAAAAATCAACAAGGGAGATAGATTTTCAAATTCTTACTAACTTTTGTTTGCAATAATCTACGAAACATAAATCACTTGGAATGACTAAAAAGTTTTAAAAATTGAGTAGTTTATAAAAGTTTGAAAAACTTCAAAAATTCTTAATTTTTTTAAAATTGTATAATAATGGCTAGTCAGCTGGCTTTTTGCTTTCAGAATCAACTTAATAATATAATATGAATACAAAATATGCATTATTTTTACTGTTACTGTCTCCAACATTTTTTTTAAAAAAAAGGCTATTGTGTAGCCTTAAGGAGAAAACAAAGAGCTTTTAGTACGGTAAAATTAGAACCATTTAGAAAGAGCATTTAAAAGTTAGGAATCATATTTCTGCTCTCTTGAGCCTTTTAAAAATTTGTTGAGAAAATGTCAGCCTTAAGAAATCACTATCAAAACAAAAACATAATTGAAGAGGAAGGTCAATGGCAACAATTTTTGTCCTGCATTAAAATTATTTCTATACACGTATGAAATTTTTATTTCAAAAACATTTCTGTACTGTTACTCACCTGTTTCGAGAAACATTTTCAAAACGATAGCACCAAAAGGCTTCGACGAATTCAAAACTTATTAACGCCAGGTGAAACCATTGCTGTAGGAAAGGAGCTCCCTGTAGAGTTCTCTTTCAACAACGAAACATAATTTAATAGTGAGTGAGTGAATATTAACGTCGCACTATTCAGCAACTTGAGGGCTTTTGGCGACGAGCTTCGTAATTTTGATTCATGGTAAAACGACAACACCCACTGCTAACTTGCCAAAAGTTAATAGTAATAAATCAGTGTGAAATGCACCAGTAAAAAACAAATATTTCCATCGTGGTAGCCAAGCGGTTATCATCGTGATTTCGTGGCGCCTTGTTTCTATCGAGTCATGGATTTGATCCCTCTTTCTACTGAAGAGCCGCCGCTTAGAGGTGTTGATGTAAGTTCAGTTTGTCGAGGCCCATAATCTTCACCTTATTACAGTGCGGAAGTCTGAAGATTGTGAAGCCAGCTCAAGTGTTATCCTAGTCCCTCGTTGAAGAATAAAAATTACGAGGTTCGTCGCCAATATTCCGCGTGTTGCTTCAAAATGATTGATCCTGCTTTAAAGTGGCGCGAGAGCTATCCAAGAATCCACTTTGTTGATTACGAGTGTCTGTTCATCTTTTCAGGCTTAAAGATAAGTTCTTGATCGATTTTTTTTATTTAGTTTAGTTATTTGATCTTCCTAGCTTTCCTTGAGTAGGGTTTGTATTTATTAAATGGGGTTATGTATAAAATGATTCTTTGTGATTATTTCTTATTGCTTTGTTATCGCTACAGCTCTCCTTAGGTCAGGCTCAAGTCCTAATCTATCGAAAGCGGAATCCTCGGAATTCGGTAATCAAACTTTGGAGGGAACCGTTATAATGTTTCTTCTGAGACAATAGACTACTAACTGCGTCTACGCTTCGGGGAGACATTTACAGAATTTTTCTATTTCTTCCCTTATGCTGCGGGACAGCTATCCATTCTCAAGCATCTACGTAGGCTCCATCCTTCTGTGATTTAAGTCATTTTTTTTTATTAATGCTGCATTTTCATTATCACACAGCGTATAAATGCTTTTTTCCCTTACGTGAAATAGATACTTTTAAATCTGTCATTTCTTTAAACCCACGTGTATTAATTTTGCCTTCGAATAGGAATGTCTTAGAGAAAGATTCTGTGAAAGGCAAAAGTTGAGAACAGCAAAGTGCTTGAACCGATTAGCTGGAAAATACGTGACGGAAATTTGTCATTTGAGCGTGATTTCACAGGATTTGAGTTTATTTTCTTCACTCTTTTTACCCATGCTAAATGTAGTCTAACAGTGTTCTAATTTTCTTTTGTTATCACGTGAATTTCATAAATAAAATATTTCAAAATCAGTTGGTCCAGAAAAGAATGAAATATGAAAATTAAAACTATCTTCTTCCTCTTAATAGGTAGTCAGATGTACTTAAAATTTGAAACCACAGTCTCCACTGCCCATTGTGACGTATGTGCGTCCCCCCTTGAGACATCTGGGACTTGCTTCCCTCGGCCGGGTCAGTTTTAGAAGAATGATGACCACACGTGCAAAACCACCTGCAGTCTCTAATATACTGCGACGGACGTGTCTTAATTAGCCCCTGCAACCTTTGACCCGAGGGAAGCATTTCGCCACCACCGGATGTGGGGGTGAAAGGGGACGCGCGAACGTCGGTCAACGAGAGTGAACAGCGAAACTTCGCATTGAACAGACATCAACAAGATCCCTCCCTCACAAAATTATTTTGGACTCTAAAATCATCTCATAGGGAAAACTTGTATATTAATGTAAATAATAGCTGTGACTTAATTAAACTAAATTATTATATTTCAAACACGCTACCATTATTGAATCAAACGTCACAGCATTAACGAAAGTGGTGCCAGCGCTGAGGATTAATAAAAAAAAATGGAGATTACCGGACCCGTGAGAGGAGGTGATTTGGTGATTCTGGTTTATTACGGGCGCTCTGAAAATCGCACGTAGAAAAACTCAAGACGCATGAGTTTGGAAATAAGGATAAAACTATCCTTTAGAGAAAAGAAAAGCAACTCAGAAGGCCGAGATTTGATAGTGGATAAGGTATCCCATCAATGAAGATGTCCTTTTGTGTGTGTTGTGAAAATTGAAATCATCTTTATAGCAAGAAATGTCAACCGGATCTTCGGTATTCCCAAGTTCTAGCAGATAGTACTTCAAAAGGGGTGAGTACTGTTATATTTCTTGAGTTGTATTAGTTGCTTGCTAAAATTTCTACTACAAATTTTGAGATACTTAGTGTTTTTTCTTGCATGGTAACAATGTTATTGGGGTTCTAGAGAATTGTAAATACGAGTATCGTGTGCAACTTTTAGCTTAAGATTTATTGTGTTTGTAAGTTTCTTGATAGTTTTGATTATTTTACTGTGTTAAAATTTTTCTTTGGTTGTTTCTGTGTTTGCATGGGACCAGTGTTATTTTGATACTAGAGAGTAGTAAATATTGTGTGAATTTTAACAAATATATTGTGCTGATATTGTTCAAAAATGGCTTTTCTCGGGAAAGGGAAAAAGCAAGATATTTTGCTACTCGCAGAGGAATTAGGGGTAGATGTCACACCAAACATAACTGTCCCTAACCTCAAAACCGCAATCACTAACAGTGAGGGTTACGAAGAGGAATTCGTAAAAAATCTGTTTGAGACTATTATTGCAAATAGGAAAATTGAAGAGGAATGGGAAAGGACAGAAGAAATTAGATTTTCAGAATCAGAAAGGGCAAAAAAAATTAGATTTGCAGAATCAGAAAGGGCAGAAAAAATTAGATTTGAAGAATCAGAAAGAGCAGAAAAAATTAGATTTGAAGAATCAGAAAGAGCAGAGACCTTTAGATTAGTGGAGCACGCGTTGAAAGAGAAAGAATTACAATTAAAATTTTATCTAGAAAGATTTAAAATAGAATCCGGACATAGTGTAAACGATGAATCAACCGGCTGTATAAATCCCCGTTCTGTAACCTCGAATGTAAATTTAAGAAAATTAATCCCAGATTTTAATCCAAATCAGTCAGATATTAGTTTGTATTTGGTGGTTTTTGAACGTCAGGCTGAAAGGGCTTTAATTGAAAAAACAGACTGGGTAGGGCATTTATTAGGTTTGTTACCTTTGGATATCGTGCAGTTCATTGCTCGTGAACCGGAGGAACAAGCAGAAAATTATGACTATATTAAAAAACTATTACTTAAACGATTTAAGTTAAGTCCGGAAGTCTTTCGCCAGAGATTTGTTCAACACCAAAAGAAATCGGATAGTACCTGGAAAGACTTCACCTTTGAAATTACTAACTATTTAGAGGAGTGGCTAATCGGCCTAGAGATCGAGTCGTTTGAGGACCTTAAAGATTTAATGGTTGTCGACCAACTAAAAAAACGCGCGTATGCTAGTATGAGAGAACATTTCTTAGATGATTGGGCGAATCTCAAATCATCTACTCAAATAGCCGAACTCTTTGACAACTACGAGGATGTCAGGAAAATAAATTCAAAAACCGCGGATAAATTCAGCAGGAACGAGAGAAATTTGACAACTTCCGGGTTTAGGGAGAAGAAGACTAGGTTCGGGGAAATTCCCCCTAAACCAGTGGTTTCTCTTCCTGAGGGTGATAGGGGGAGAGTTTTCGAAAGACGCGTGATACAAAAATGTTTCCATTGCAATCTGCCCGGACATATAAAGGCGGCATGCCCGAAATTAAATAGGAATAAAGCAATGGAGTATCTCAATAATATTGAAGGAAATGGGAACTCGGATTTTCTTAATTCATATATAGCAAAGGGCTCTGTGAATGGTCAAGAAATAGATATACTTAGGGATACGGGGGCAACAATAGATTTGGTGTGTGCTAAATACATTAATTCTTCTTCCTTCTCCGGTGAAAAGGTCTGGGTAAAACAACCGTTAAGCTCAGAATTGGTTTGCTTACCCTTGGCGGTCGTGGAAATTTCCGGAAACTTCGGAACGGTGCAAACTAAAGCAGCAGTTTGTGGTAATCATTTAAATCACCATGGTCGGTATTTGCTCGGAAACAAAACGGCCGAACTAATAAAAGAAAATTTAGGCTATGATTTTCTTTCAGTTGAGGTAGTCAATGCTGTTCAGACAAGGTCTCAAACCATAGCGGCTAGAAAAGAAATAGAGTTAAATAGCTGTAGCGATAGGAAAGGGGAAGATGAGGCTATCATTGTTTCTCCGGAGGCAGAGGATCAAATTTTAATCCCTGAACTGCAGGAATATGTTCCGGAGTTAGAGCTGCTAAAAGTTACTCGAGATGAGTTAATTGAAGCTAAAAAAAATAGCGAGGATATTAAATCATTGTACGAACAGGCAGTCAGTCAGGTGCAGGCAATAAATAAGGCTTATTCTCTAGAAAACGGGTTACTCGTCAAAAAACGCGAGGATAAGTTAGGTAATGTGGCTAAATTAATAGTAGTGCCAGAAAGGTTCCGTGAGCAAGTTAAATCGTTGTGTCATGAAGGAACCTCTGCACATCTGGGGGTTACGAAAACTAAAGACAAGTTAAACCGATATTTTTATTGGCCGAATTGTTATAAGGATATAGAAGCGTACGTAAAAACTTGCGATCAGTGTCAGAGGGCTGGGAACCCAAATGAGAAAAAGAAAGCTCCACTAAAATTGGTCCCGGTTATTCAGGAGGTTTTTACTAAGCTAAATATTGATGCATGTGGGCCTCTCCCAATCACATCTAATGGGAATCGATATTTTATTACGGCCATATGCATGTCATCAAAATTCCCTGAAGCTATCCCGGTGGCTGATATCAGTTCGGTTAGTGTTACAGATGCTCTGTTAAATATCTTTAGTCGTATGGGTTTTCCACGGGAAATACAATGTGACCAGGGTACTTCCTTTACTAGTGCTCTGACTACCGAGTTTTTTGAAAGATTCGGAATACTTGTCCGGCATAGTTCTGTGTATCATCCTCAGAGTAACCCTATTGAGCGATTTCATCGAACATTGAAACGACTCTTGCGAGTCTTATGTTTAGAGGCAGGCTCCGAATGGGACAAACATCTTCCGTCTATTCTTTTAGCGTTGCGAACTGTAACTCACGAGACTACAGGGTATAATACCCCGTCAGAGTTGGTGTATGGGAAAAATTTGCGGACTCCAGAAACATTAGTAATGGAACATTGGATGGAACCGGAAGAAGAAAATGATTTCGTCACTGAATATGTGTTTAAGTTAATTAATAGATTAAAAAGGTGTCAGGAGATAGCTATAGATAAAATGGAAGAGATGCAAATTAAGAGGAAAACTTGGTATGATAAAAATGCAATAAAACGCGAATTTAAGGATGGAGATTTAATACTTGTTTTGGCTACATCTCGAGCGAATAAATTAGCAGTACAGTGGATAGGTCCTGGGACGGTTTTAAATAAAATTTCCGAAACAAACTATTTGGTAGAAATTCCCGGCAGACGAGAAACCTCTCAAATCTATCATATAAATATGCTAAAACCGTGTTATAAAAGGCCGGAACATGTTAACTTAATAATTATCGATGAAGCACACCAATCTCTCGCAGACCAGGATTTAGAAACCCCATACGAGTTAAACAAATGTCTTCAAGACACACAAGTTAATCAGCTGCGCGAATTACTAAATAAGCATTATAAATGTTTCTCAAATGATCCCGGTTTAACTAATCTGGTTGTACACGAGATCCAGTTGGTTAATGATAAGCCAATTAGAACGAAGCCGTACCGAATGTCGCACCGACAAAATGAAATTTAAAAAAAAACGAAATTAATCGAATGTTAAAATTAGGAATCATTGAAGTAGGAGAATCGGATTATATGTCCCCTATGATTTTAGTTGAGGTACCTGGCAAGGATCCTCGACCTTGTGTCGATTATCGGAAATTAAACGGAATTATTAGAACGGAGTACTTTCCTCTACCCAACATCGAAGAACGCGTAGAACAGGTCTCCTCCGCTAAATTTATTACCATTTTAGATTTATCTAAAGGATATTGGCAAATTCCTCTGAGTAAAACTGCACAACGATATGTAGCTTTTTGTACTAGTTTTGGTACTTACAGACCCCTAAGAATGAGTTTCGGATTAAAGAATGCCCCATATTTTTTTAGTAAACTCATGGCAGGATTACTAAACGGTCTAGAGCATTTCGTTGTCCCTTATCTAGACGATATCGCTATCTTTTCGGATACGTGGGAGTCACACCTTAAACATGTGGAAATAGTCCTACAAAGAATCAGGAGATCCCAATTAACAATAAAACCCTCGAAATGTAAGTTTGCACAACAGAATGTCAAATTCTTAGGTCATGTGGTGGGTCAGGGGTTCCGCACTCCTTCCGAGGTCAAAGTTCAGTCTGTTCTTGAGTTCCCTACCCCCCGTACAAAAACACATATACGAGCGTTCCTTGGTTTAGCGGGGTACTACAGTAGATATATAAATCAGTTCTCGGTAATAGCTTTACCTTTGACAGACGCGTTAAAGGGGAAGGCAAGACGCGGGGAGGTTAATTGGACAACCTACTGTGAAAATGCATTCCGAGATTTAAAAAAGAAGCTAACTGATAAGCCCGTCTTGTACTCGCCAAATTTTGAGCGGGAGTTTATTGTTTAAACAGACGCCTCTGATTATGGCATGGGGGTGGTGTTAACTCAATTAAATGACCAAGGAGAGGAGCACCCAATCCTTTATCTGAGTAAAAAATTTTCAGATGTTGAGAAACGTTATTGTACGACCGAGAAGGAATGTGCTAGTATTGTGTTCGCAATTAAAAGGTTACATTATTATTTAGATGGAAATTCATTTTTAGTTATGACCGACCACAACCCTTTAGTATGGTTAAATAAAAACGATTAGATTAATGCGATGGGCTTTGGCATTACAACCATATAATTTTAGAATTGTACATCGATCGGGTAAAAGTCATAAAAATGCAGATAGTCTCAGCAGATCAGCGATCGATGATGAGGAATTGATAGTCATGTTTGTTTGTCGTGATTATTAGTTGTGGAATATTGTTAATTGTAAATAGTTAAAAAATGGTGTCAATCATGTGTATTTGCTAATGATTAGTAATTGTCGGTAAATAATGTTTCTTACTAATACTGAAATTAATTTTGAATGGATATGTATGTTAAAAGGATCCACACATGGAATGTAATAATATTGAATTGCTTAATATGTGTTCTACCTTGGGTTTATTATGGATCTGTCTTATTATTCATTAGTATTACCCGTTAATGAGAATATTGTGAAGAATGTTTTATGTGTAAGATGGTACCTTAAGCATGTTATAGCAACATGTTTTTTATTATGATTTTAATAAGTACTGTGTATGAGTGTTTAAAATTTTAATAATATGAATACTTCTTATATTGGTAATGATTATTCTTTCGTGATTAGCATTTGTGTAAGTTCCCTTGCAAAAACACTCACTCGCGGTAAGCATTTCGAATTTAATTGTAAGTTTATTAGATTTAATTACAACTCAGAAATATGACAGCACTTATTCAAAGGAATATTTTCCCTGTGTGTCCGAGAACTCCAAAGGTCAGTCACCTCGGTTACCATCATCGACCCTGAACTTTTCTTTACGAAAAGTCTGAAAGAGGGGAGGAAAAGCTGTGATGTATGTGCGTCTCCCCCCCCCCTTGAGACATCTGGGACTTGCTTCCCACGGCCGGGTCAGTTTTAGAAGAATGATGACCACACGTGAAAAACCACCTGCAGTCGCTAATATACTGCGACGGACGTGTCTTAATTAGCCCCTGCAACCTTTGACCCGAGGGAAGCATTTCGCCACCACCGGATGTGGGGGTGAAAGGGGACGCGCGGACGTCGGTCAACGAGAGTGAACAGCGAAAATTCGCATTGAACAGACATCAACAAGATCCCTCCCTCACAAAATTATTTTGAACTCTAAAATCATCTCATAGTGAAAACTTGTATATTAATGTAAATAGTAGCTGTGACTTAATTAAACTAAATTATTATATTTCAAACACGCTACCATTATTGAATCAAACGTCACACCATGCACTTTGATTCACTCAGAAAGTTAAGAAATAAAATGTACGAGTAAAAATCGCTTTATTTTAGCATGAAAGTACTTCCGCACCAACAGCATCTGTACAAGTAATCAAATACATCAGAATTGTATTTTAGTGAGAAACTGATGTATAAAGTCTTTTTTCGTAGAAACAACATGAATCCTGTTGACGAAGTGTAACAGGTCTATTCGCGTTTTTCCTACTAATAGTCCTCTTAAAGGGGGGGGGGAGTGAAAGTTATAAAGACTGCCGATAGAAGTGAAAACTTAGAAGTTTTAGTATAAAAATTTGGAATTTCAAAATGTTTGAACTAAAATTATCAACATCAATCTAGTTTTCACATCTATTGACACTCCGAGCAACAATTATATGCATGTTTATATGGTTTTTTATTATTCAAATATATTACGGGCTGTACAAGATCATGACAAAATATAAATACAATTCAATTGAAATAACAATTAATATACAATCATATTATTTATGGACATAATTTGTATTTACTTAAATTTTAATGTACTTGCTTTTTAACTTTATTTTAATTGTTTATATCATTGTCATCATTAATTTGAACAATAATTAGACTTTTTGTAATTTCAATTATTTCATTCTGTCCTTAAAAAGATACAATAGGCTTATGGTAACTAAAGTAAGAAAGGAAAATGTTTGATTCAAATTTATCTAAGTATCGCGTGTAAAAACTGCATCGATTGTCGCTTCATATTTTGTAGTACTGAGTTTTTAATCACTGGACATATTTAAATTGAGTGTTTCATTTAGAAATTCAATTAGTGGTAGATTTTTATCATCTGCAAAGTTAATAGTGAAGTCTCCACTTAAAATCATCGGTACATTATCATACTTTTTGCCAAATCTTTTATCGAGTATTTCAAAACCTTCTTTTGTATAAATCATCAAATTTTCGAATAAAAATTGTTGTATCTGTCTCATAGATTTTCCAGGCGAAATATAAATGGCAACCATTAATAGGTATTGTTTTATAAAATTTTTAATTTCAAAATCCACGATAAAAATATGATTGAACAACTAGAAGTCTGTTTTACCTCGGTAGTAAGAAAACATCTAAGCCACTGTTAAATAGTAATCCGGATTGTGTGATGCATTGCAGAGGTTAAATATTAGAAAATAAATAATACAAAATTTTAAAACGCCAGAATAAATAAGAAAATTTAAAATAATTTTAAAAAATATTAATTTTTAAAAGCCAAAATAAATACGAATATTTAAAATAATTTTCTGTTATTTATTTTTTATCTTAAAAATATTAGTATATTTATTTAGTACTCACTATTGTACTGCACAATGATTCTTCAATTAAATGATTCAAATAATAATCAAACAAAAACACTATTTTAACATTGCTCAGTATATACGCATTGAACCTTTTCACTAAATCCATTCAATTTCACTCTTAAAATATACACAGCACTATAAGTCAGCTGTATACCTACACATATACTGCTATAAACATATCGGTGACGCGAACGCACCAGATTTCATCCATCCATAAAGTTTCTAAGGCGAACAGCACACTGCGCGTGCGCCAGTCAGAGCCTGTCGGTGACGCGAACCCATAAGATTTTCCCCTACCAAAAAGTGCCCAACGCCGCTAAAGAAGTTTTCACTTCAATAATGGTTCTTTAAAATTTATTCTATTAAAATCTTTCCTTGGAAGAAGAAGATGTGATTATGTAAGTTATAAGGCTTGTATATAAAGATTAAACTTTCGAATAGGAGAGAGATGTTAGACTGTGCTAACGGGTATCAGTGATTGCTTGGCGTGAAGCTAGGCGAGAGAACTTATTAACTTATTTTATTAATATTAATATTGACGATTTGGTCAATTAATTGGCATTAATTTGGATTAGAACGATTTGAATTAGACGGTGTATTGCCTGGACGTAAGGGATCCGGTTTATTGTTAATCCCCCCAGTATCTCGTCTACCTCGCTATTGCTTCCCATATTTATCAATTGGTGCATTTATTAGTTTGGGTTGTTGAATTTGTGTCATTATTGAGAATTGTTAATAAATAGATTTTGTATTGACTATATGCTAATCTTCCTTCCGACCTTCTCACACGAATGAATGGCGCGGGCTATCCATTACAGAAAGTAATTTCGAGCCGCGGTCGACGACACCTAAACAGGGCTCATGTATTTGCCGTGCAAAATAAAGGATTTTCAGTCTGAGTTATTTGACATGCATCATTCCCACTCAACTGCTTAACTGGAATCAGAATTCGACCCCCTGACGTGAATACAACATTTCCGACCCTGTTTTCAAACAGATCATTAACATTGCGCTTCGAAGCAACACAAGAACCCCAAACATCTCCATTCTGAGCCTCGACAACGGGCAGCTTTAGTAGAATGCTAGACGACTCGACTGCAACCCTTTTGTGGAAGAGAAAAGGAAACTCAAAAAAAGTTTTGGGTAGGAGAAAGCGGAGTCATGTATATATATATGTTTTATGTAATTACTTACAATAAGGGCTTCTTGAATCTTTTACTCTGCATTGACCTTGGTCAGTTTGAAAAATAGGATTCAATTTTCAACGTACTTCCACAGTATCTCTATGCATTAGTAACTATTTATTTTTGTTCCAGATATTGATACGTAACATTGCGCGATTGTTATTTATTTTTCAAACTTACGTGACGAAGTTTTGGAGATTAGACGAAATTAAGAGGAGTTTCATGTACCTTCTTGGGTATTATGGACATTTCCTTTAGATTAAAAAGAAAAATAAATTAATGGAAGCTGTATAATTTTTATGCAGATTTCATCTTAAAAAATAATATTTTGATAACATCCTTACCAAAAAGAAAAAAAATTGTTAGAATGCATGTATCGATGAATTCAAGTTAATACGTGGCAGGGGAACAAAAATTGCTGCGTACACTAGAAAAGTTTGAGAATAGAATGCTATATGAAAGTACGATAAAAAATAAAAGCTAACTTTTGAAAATTGAGAAAACATTGTTTATTTAAATTTAATAAATCTTTGAAACAAAAATAGCTTTTGAGCCACAAAATATGGGAAAAATTAACCTCAATTGAAGCAGAAAAAATTTATGAAACGATTTATTTATTTAGTTCGAATGATACTGATTAAAAATTAAATAATTGAGTAACCTCATTTTTGAAAATAAAAATTACACCGTTTTCTTAAAAAAATTATTTAAAAAAAAATACTGTAAAAAATAGTTTAAAATGAAGGGAGAAGAGCTTCGTCTCTTTATTATTGGTCTAGTTTTTTCCTGGTCCAGTTTCTACGAAGTTTTTCGACAGTAAATAGAAAAAAAAATATATTATTCATTCGCTACAAGTAAAAATGAATCTATTACCAATTTAAAAATAATATTCTAGGAAGGGAGTAGTTTTATATCGATTTCTTAAGGAAGTGTACAAGATATTAATCAAATGGGGGAAAAAAGAGTAAATTTCTGATCGTCCAATTTTCACTTGATGTTCGAGAGGAAGTAACTGCAAACGACTTCACTGTTGATAACACATATGAAAGGAGAAAGTTGTTTTACAGATTCCTTATTCAGGAGGAGCAGATTAAACCCTAATAAGAGGTGACTCTTATACTATAGTATTTCCTTAAAGTTCCACTTTTTCAATTTATTTGTGATAAAAAAAAATTGGTTCATCTCTCTGTCTTTAGCAAGAACATTCAAACCATAAACGAATTCATTTTTTAAACGTTTTGCTTGTAGAAAACATAAGAAAAGCGATATTAACGATTATTCTATTTAAATAAATATTTGCACAGAGTATTGAAAATGAAAAGTTTTGAGAAATTTCGAATGTTCTAACGCATTAATATATTGTTCGGCTTTTTTTTTTTATCAATTTTTGCAATCCTATAATATGCTTTTTTTGCGAGTATGTTAAAGTACTGCATGGAAAATAACTTGCAATGGTAAAAAGATTTTTAAGATTGTTATAAGGGTAAAGAAAAAAATTGCTCCAGAACTTAAAAGATTCATATGATTTTATAAGAAAAAGATTCTTTAAAAATAGGAAACTTTCGTGCTCAAAAAATTCTTTATTTAGCATCCTTTTTTTTAAAAAAATAAATTACGCAAACATCTATTGCATTATTATTATTGACAAACATATTTATTGTACTGATATCAATATTTTTTTTTTTGACTGTATACTTCTTATTGCTTTGTCTAAAGCAGTGATTCCCAACCTTTTTTTTTTTTTGCTGTTGCTGTTGTTGTTAAAATAGTTTATGACAATAATTTTTAGTGTTAAATAAAATTACATGTACGACAAAGACAACAAAATGTTTATTGAATAACTAATTACAAATTCATTATAAAAATATATTTAGTGTGAAATTTGAGGTAGATAATTTTTAATAATTTCGTTTATATTTGGTTTTAAAAACGATAATGCCACTCTCATTTTGTTATTTACATTTAAAAGTCTCGATCTTTTTTCATTTTTATATCTGTTAATGCTGAAAATCCGAATTCATGCAAATAAAATGTGGAAAATTGTAATAATATTTGTCCACCACACGGGAGTAATAAAGATGTGACTCTTGCTTTTAAAACTTAACAAATTTAATTTTGCGTTTAAAAGATATAGCCAGCAGCTTTGTGCGGCGAGAACCTCTCGTAGCGAGGGGCAGTACAGGAACTGAGCTTTCTGCCCAGATTATATTACACAAACAACTTCTTGCCATCGCGCTAAAGATAAATACAGTAGATGGCGTTGGTAAAAGAGATGGCAGTAAAACTAACACAGAAAATACATATGAAACACAAATTGCAAATATTAATAATAATTGAATAGAAATTAAGTATCGAATATAAATGAACATACATAGCTCATTAAACGATAAAAATACAGTTTGAATAATAATGAAAATATAACTTGAATAATAATGAAAATATAACTTGAATAATAACGAAAATACCATTTGAATAATAGAATGATACTATTCCATCCAAACAATATTTTTAAAGTTTTCTGGCTATTCTGAGATAATTACCTCTAATTTTTATCTAAAATGAATTGACTCTTCCAAATGTTTAGAAATTAAATCACGATTATTACAAAGAGAGACTAGTTTTTCCTTTTCTTTTAAAGTTAATTCATATTCAGATATATTCGCATCACAAATAGGTTACGTATCCAGTCAAAAAATTTTTAATATCCATCTATCCCCGAAAGGATTATACCACGAATGCACTTAGTTTATTTCTATAAAACAGCCGAAGGATTCACATACGAATTTTATTTTTCTTATAGAGAATAATTAGTAATTTTTAAAAGATTTGGCGTCTCTCAAAAGTACCGCGGCACAGTGGATGAAAATCAATGGCCTGAAGCTTACAATGATTCTCTACTACCTTATAAATTTCCACATAATTTTTACCCGATGGTAATACTAATCCTCCAATTTATCCGTACAAAAACTATTTTGTCTAAAAATATTTAGTTTTAATTACATGGTATCAATAATTTTTTGTGTTTCTTAAAAAGGCCTGGTAATGCTTTGTAATACTAGAAATGTTTTTTACAATAAGTTTTGAATCTTCTAATAATGTCCTTGAGAGTATGTGTGTGTGCATTCGCATATAAAATTCATCAGTTTGTTACTTCTCAGAAAGGTTCCGTCAACCTACAGATTTTTATCCCATTTCATCTTCTTTTACGGTCACAGACCTACGTGTTACTCATCATTTCAAACCTGAATTAAAAAATGATGAGTTAACAATAACTAAAATAAATATACAACACACCTGCAAATCAAGGGCAATTAGCGTCCATTTGCATAGCAGATAGGTTGTTGTGTTTTCATGAATGAATAAAAAAATGTTATTGATTCTCCTTCGAAATGTTACACACACCTACAAATATA
This sequence comes from Trichonephila clavata, assembly GCA_019973975.1. NCBI lineage: Eukaryota > Metazoa > Arthropoda > Arachnida > Araneae > Nephilidae > Trichonephila > Trichonephila clavata. Next base: position 26,838 of record BMAO01000468.1, read on the forward strand.
TATATATATATATATATATATATATATATATATATATTGTTGGATTTTGAGGGTTAGTGAAAATTACTTCCATTGCCCAATGTAAAAATGAAATGTTTATTATAAAAAAAGCTCTTGTTTTATAAGGAAATTAAACTTTGAGAAGCTTAAAATAAAACACTAATACTTAAAAAGATTTTTTGAAAGCTACCGAAAGTGGTATCGAGAGGGTTGTACTAAGTTCCGAACTCAAGGTACACCTTGTTCAGCTGTAGAGCTCTGAGTGCTCAGGTACGTTTATAAAACAAAATAATAAGAATTGTTTATTCTCTATATTTTCATGTGCTTCCTTATAGTTATTGAATACCGAACCGTAATTCAAAATACATAATTCTAACCCTTTCAAATTCCTGTGAAATATAATGCAATGCGTGCGTGTGTGCGTCATGAATTTAAAGTTAGAACCAACACTATAGGTGCTGTAAGAAAAATTGCATTGTGTTTGAAGAAAAAACAATTGCATCCAGAACAGCTCAGGGCTTTTTAAAAATGTTTTCTGCCGGAGCTAAATTCGTAAAAGATTAGACAGACCATTAGAGTAGAGGTTAAACATTAACGAATTGGGTATAACCATTGAAAATACATGCATTTGAAGGTGTCAACAGCTTCCAGAATGTTTCAAAGTAAGTCAAAAAATGTTTACGTAAAATATGAAAGAAGTGTAAATTAAGTTAATGGGTAACGCGCCTTGTAGACCAAAATCATATATTTTGGGACATTCTCCTTATTCCCCAAATATATCTACAGCGGATTGTCCCTTATTTTTGTAGCTGCAGTAGTCTAGTGGTTATGATTACGAACTCGTAGCTGGCGTATCTTGGGTTCGAGTCCTGATGCCACTGAAGACCCGCCGTGTATTCACGTTAAATCTGCCGAGTTCAAAGTCCTCCTTTGGTGTGGCTGTTCGGAGAGGTCATCACTCGACTGAGGCTCGATCCATCGCCAATAATAATATTATGGTCAATAGAACTCTCACTCATCACCTATTCTTCTCTTTGCACAATGGAAGAGAATTGAAAGGAAAGGTGTCAAGCAGATTTTGAAAATAAAACGAAGTTATTTTATAAAAATTGAATTTATACACATTAGCTTCTATCATTGGTAAAGTGATAGAAGTCAGAGTGGATAGTTTTATAAATGAAATTATTTTATGTAAAAATGAACAAATATTTTCTTCTTCAGTCTGAACACGATAGAACTGTCTTGATTGTACGCAATTGAACTAATGGAATGATATTTCCATTCAGCTACTTTTAAGCTACGATAATTTTATTTTCCAAGGACAATAAACATTTAGGTCGATGATGCAAAGTTAAGCAAATTTTATTTAAAAGATTCAGTTCGTCATCTGTTTATTTCATTTCGTTAGGTTTGCATTCTGAATGAATTGTTCACATTCATTCTTTCGAATTTTTGGTATATCGAAGTGAAGATTCATTTTGAATTCATTCGAAGGAATACAGGCTTTTTTAAGTTTAGAGAGCAGATTATTTTCTTCACTAAGATTTATCTTTTTATAATACTCTTCTTTTTCATTTAGGTTTCTCCTTGCATAAGCACGCCCAATTCTGTTAAAGTATCACAGTTCTATTTTCTCACATCAGTAGAACATTAGTATTACGTCTATTAAGGGTTGAATTCGACTTTTTCGAATAGAAAAAAAAACTTAACTAGGAAGATTCTCAATTCTGATGTTGAATTTATCAAAAACTTGACTTCCAGTATTGAACAATTTTTTTCGCTCCCAATGTTATCCATTTCATTCATATTTGACTACATCTACATCATCAATGGGTTGGCTGCATTCACATGTCACGGGCTTAAATTTTAAAAGCAAACATTTTTTGAACCGTTTTTGTTCAATGTACAAAACTTACCAGAATGTGTTCTTTACTACCACAATAGAAATTTGTTAAAGATAATAGGGCTATAATTACGGGGGGCTCATCATTCTCAAAATATTACAAGATTTTGAAAATTACATACAGTACTAGCTTTTACTCGCGGTTTCGCTCGCTTTGATGTCTTTAAATGTTAAATAACTCTGACAAAGTCATAATCATTATCATTAGAAAGTTTTTAAAATAATATGCTAATTTTTTATTGCTTGACTGTGACTATTAAAATTTAAACATTCTAAAATTGAGCTAAGTTTAAGAAACTGAAAACATACTTTATTAAAATAATTAAGAACAAAAATTCAATAACTTAAACTATTAATATTTTAAAAAGTTAAAAGTATCTACGTTTAATATATAATTCATCTTTAAAAAAAGCTTTCAACAGAATATTATTCTAAGATGCTTCTATATACTGTATTATATATTCTTCCGTCAGTTGCAAATATGTCAAGATTTCGGGCAATGGAAACACGCGAACAGGCTACATATAGTTGGCCATTAAAAAGGCATTGCTTTTCCAAACGCACCCCTGCTACCTGTAATGTTTGCCCTTGCACTTTGTTAACCACTTCCCTGTTTTGCCCGAAAACTACTCGGGCACTTGAAACAACATTTCCGATTTGCCCGAGCGGTGCTCGGTCAACACTTTTTTCTACTCTAATCTTCTGATTTGCATGCATTTTTTGCTCATTTAATGTTCAATGCTTCTAACAGATATCTCTAATAGTCGAGTAAAGTTAGGATTATAAAAAATTGTCTAAATCGGTTTCAAGGTTAGGTCTTAATACATTCTTTTAGACTGATAAGGAGGAAATTTTCTTTTGATTACATCGGTGTACCGCAAACTCTGTGAACACTATTTCTTTTAAATTTGCTTAAAATAGAAGAAAAATGAGTGATTATGAGAGGCGCATAACAGAAAATAATTTTGATATTGACTCAGGTAGTGAATCTAAGATTTCTGTAAATGATTCTGGAAGTAATAAAAGTTTTTTATCGGACTTCTCCTTGTGGTGAGGTAAAATCGATCAGCATCTCAAAAATTACCCAATAACAAAAATAAAAGAGACAAGAAATAATACAAATAAATATTCTTCCATATTTTTGATACATTATTGTGGAATGCTTTTGTTTTATATCAGAGACTGGGAGAAAAATCATCTCATTTGAGTTTCAGGCTTGATACTATAAATCGCCTTATTGAAAGACGTGGGGGGTAAACGAAAAAAAAAATAAAAGGACGGACGACCAGGAATTTTGCCCAGTCCCTTACGATTGACAGAAAAGAAAAACATTTTAGAAGTGATTTCTCTCACCGCGATAAAAATTGAGACCAACAAAGCAATGTTTCGTGTTTTGTTCGAAAGGAAATGATTTTGGAAAACGGATGAAAAAAAGAAAAACGATATTTTCGTCCCGATTGTAATATTGAACTATGCTTGTCTTCCTGTTTTAAAAGTTACCACACAAAAACAGAATTTTGAGAGAATAATTAACTGTAAGTACACTATCATCTTTTTAAATCTAAAATACATTTTTGTAAAAGGTTCTTTTGAGTTCGCTTATTTCTTTGGAAAAAGGTCAGCTTTAAGGAAAAATATATTTTTTCAATGAAAATAAAAATTAGCATAATTCTTTAAATTCAATATTTATAACATTTCTGACTGCTAATTGGGGTTTATATAACTAATTTTATCATAAAATTTTTTTAAAGATTTGGTTATTTTTTGGCATAATATGACAGGAAAAAAGGGACATTTAAGTGGTTAATAGCAACAGTGAAACTGAGTTTGATTGGAAATTGAACTCGTTTGAATTGAAAAGCTAGATCAGTGGAGATAGTTGGAATTTGAGGCATGTTACACTTTCCCTTTTCATGACACCTGTTAAAATATTGGCACCAAGTATATTCTGCATCAATTATGTGATCCGAAGCCTCGTTCCATTTTGTAGTCGATTAGCAACGAGATTTTGCATAAGCATAACAGGTACATTTAGTTTTAATTGAAGTTTATGTGAGGGTACACCTGAAAGTTCAAGCTAATTTAAGAATGGCACGGGATATGAAGTACTTTATTCTTTATTTTGATTGTATTCATTGATAAATATTCCTTTATTCCCCCCCCCCAGCACCTCTTTTAAAGTTTCAGTGTGGATTTTATTGACAATGTCATTGTTAGGTGCTGTAACGTCGGGGAATTAGATTGAAGGTGTACGCTAAGCTAATTATTAAAGAATGCCTTATTACTGTGATCTAATCAAATGTTTATTTGACGACAACATTCAAAAGATCATTGGATAGAGAAAAAATATTAGTTACAAGTGTTCGTTTGATACAGCCAGCTAGCTCTATTTCATATTGGTGTCTCCATAGGGGTCCGCTCTTTGCTTCTTTTTTCAGTCACCCGTTGGGTACCGCCTCAGGAGTCTCTCGTCGGTATGGATACGGAGGCTCACTCCTTGTGCTTGCTTCCTATATCCGTCCCTAACATCTCGCAGGTTTAATCGTAGGAGTCAATCGGGGTCCTTCCCTTCTTCCTTCGTCCACAGGCTTCTCTTTTGAGTATCTCTCATAGGAGTCTGTCCGGAGTCTTCTTTTCTTCCTTCGTCCGCAGGGTTCAGTTTCGGGAATCTCTCGTGGGAGTCTATCCGGAGTCTTCTCTTTTTCCGAAGTCCATTCTTTTAAACTCTAGGGGTGGGTTCACTCCACACCCCTCATCAACCCCCATTGGCCGGCCTCAGGGTTTTGCACCCGGAACCAACGGTCTTGTACGTCATCCATTCGTGCAGAGATGACAAAAGTCCGGTCCCTCTCAAAGGTTCCCGGCGATAAGGGCCCGGCTGACATCTGGTACTTCAAACACCTCGCCGCCGCCTACAGAGGCGCCAGCATTCAAGACGTACAATCACTACCCATGAATAGAAAATAATGCAGCGATGCCCGGCCCATAGTGTCCGCCAGACACACCGTCGCCGACGATCCAGCTGTCTGATACAACACAATACCACCAAAGCCAAGTGTTCCCCGGCTGTGGATAAGTTTATGAATAGAGGCGCTTTCTCCATTGTGACGACGTCACAACTCCTTCCCCCTGAAAACGTCCATTTCACTGGACTGCTCTGGTCCAAGGTTGGATCCGTTCTTATGACTGACTCAAAAAAAATGTCTTAACAATGAGATCAACCAGGACAGCAATCCAATAAAAAACACTCAAAAATATGATAATAAGTAAATCCAAAATTCCATAACATTTTACACACTTTACAATAAAAATTTAAATTTCTGATCTCGGATTCTTTTCTTAATGTTATATCTTATCTTAAAAAATTTGAGTTTTAAGTGAATAAGTTAAATGCTAACATTTTACTAATATTACTATACGTTAAATCACACGTAGCTACTGTACTAGAAATCTATGTGCTTACACTTTACAGAGAGACACAAAAGATTTTCAGTATCACATAAATTTTTGTTTCCACCATATACACACAATACAGTAATATAGTAATATAGACACAAAAATACAATAAAAAGTTAAAATTAATTAATAGGAAATTTTTAAATGACTGCTTATTCCAGTCTGTTTAATCCAATGACATTTCCATGTAACTTTCTTTAATTAAAGTAAATGATTTTTAAACTTACATAAAAAAAATAACTGTAAATACAAATATTTGGAATTATTTGGGCTAAACAACATTAATTTAAAGATAAATTTCCATCTTGGCACTTTGCAGACTTTCTCACAATATTTATAATAAGTTATTCCACAATTCATTATCTTTCCCACTACAACGTTGGGTAAAGTGCTAATTATGGCACTATCATTAAAAATACAATTAACTTCGTACTTCCTCAGCTCACGAAATGAACTCACTACATCTCTATTAAGTACACGTAGGAAACTTTCCCACTGCTCTAATTTACCTTTGGTCGGTATGAATTCCGATCTCACACTCCTCAACCCTTCTAATACCAAGTCTATTTGCTTTACACGATTTTTCCAAATTTGCGCCAAGATGTCTATATTAACCAATCGACGTAAAGCAAACTGCGGTAACCGTTCCAAAACCTGAGTAGTTAATTTACATCCATAAGAAGATGCGCATACGATCTTAAAACTCCTTTTTCTAATGTAAATGCCAAATGGCATTACGTATGCGGCATACTTCTGATATCTCAGCATGAGTGAACGACGAAAGTACCACTTCCACAAATCCAGTACCGTGACCCACGAGGCCGCGCTATTCATTTTTACAAGACCTTCCATTTTTAACCAAAGATGAAACTCGGCTCGCGTCACCTGGTTCAAACGCGTATACTTAATATACGGGTACGAGTATCGGTTCACTTTTCTAAACTTAACAGCCGACAGTGTACGATTGAACTGCCCCATCTCAATTACACTCACATCCCTAGGATACCCAAGCTCCTCTCCCAGAGTATTAATCAATCTCATGTATATCCAAAAAGTTTTAATTTTAAACGGTTTTCCTCTACTTAACTGGTTATCCCTCTGCATTAAAGAAATCGTCCCGGGATCTGGAGGAAACCTTTCTTTATTTCTATCAACGACCATTCGTAAATAGTCAATTCTATCAGGCGGTAATTTAAAGTGCAGTTGACTTTCCCTTAAAACACCCCGAAAGTCAAAATCCATAAATAGCTTTACCGGATAGGGGAATTCGGTTTCTTTCTCTATTCCCTCCGAGCTATTTTCTGTAACAAAATTTACATATTCCGGCCTCCTACGATACAGTTTTACTAAATTTACACGATAAATTGCACTACGATCCCCTTTTCTGGGTAAATCGTAATTAAATTCTGAACTTGTCATTTTACCAGCCCCTAACCAATTCTTATCAATACCCTTTGAATTGGGGGGAATCAAACGCATTGTTGATTTATCTCCGACATCTTTCCTAGCATCTGCATAGCATGTGTAAATTTCTTTCCCTTTCCTATGTTCCGCTTTTATACTAGCCCTTGTAGGGTTTTGAAAACTTTTATGACCTACTGTTAGGCCCACTCCCCTTTCAACTGGGAGATGACTTGCCTCCTTTTCCTCACTCTTAGTTTCACAATTCAATGATGCAGGGATAGTCAAACCCTTATCTACTATCAATGCTCGAGAACTTACTCGTATCTCCTCGTGATTTATTACTGGCTGTGCAACCGTCATCACAGCTGTAACACTCTCCTTAACTGCCCTTGACCCCACCTTCCATTCACAATCACGAATTCCAAAAATATCAACTTCTTTCCCTTTCTCAAGCCTAGACAGTTTATCCTTCTCTTTTTCTACACCTCTCACTTCGGACGGGGGATTAACACGCGTGCGCTTCACCAGGGGGTCACAAATCTCAATTCTAACTTCAGAAGGCATGGCGTTTTTTTCACTTTTATCAACCTCCGGATTACTTACCGGCCCACACTTTTTAATCGGTTCACTAACTTCCCTCGACCGATCTCCTGACAAATAACTTTCCTGTGCGCAATTCTCGACTTTATCTTCTGTCTTTAGATAAAATTCCCGTTTTTGTAACATAGTCCTGCGTGCAGCTCTCAATTGTTCTAACTCTCTTTCCCTCATTAGCTTACGCTCTTCAAACCCCTTTATTTTAAGTTCCTTTCCTTATTCACACGTTCATGCTCAAGTTCCCGTTCCTTATTTTCACGTTCCCGTTTTTCTTCCAAAACACCCTCCAACAAATATTCAGCTAATTCTTCATTATAGTATTCACTCTGACAAATTCTATTCTTAATTTCTATCTTTGGTAAAGTATTATCGGCTTCGACTCCCATTTATTTCGCCATTTCTACTAATACGTCTTTTCTTTGCCTTAATAAGTACGCCATAATGCACTAATACACACAAAACCAAAACTAAGCTTAATCACAAAAGTTATACAAATACTCAATGTAAACTAGAAATACACTAGACCTAGACTTAACTATATTCCACAAATACGCACAAATCTTAAAAACAATACAGTACTCTACACAGTAACTGTACCCACGAAACAAGTATAACTACTATATACTTAAATATATTTCACAAATTTGCGCAAATCTTAAAAACAATACAGTACTCTACACAGTAACTGTACCAACGAAACAAGTATAACTACTATATACTTCACTATATTTCACAAATGTGCGCAAATCTTAAAAACAATACAGTACTCTACACAGTAACTGTACCAATGAAACAAGTATAACTACTATATACTTAACTATATTTCACAAACAACAATACTAATAAATCGCACATTTATACATCATACAAAACTTAAAAAATCTTTCTAGTCTCTCTTTCTAGTGTTTTCTAACTTTACCTAGTACGTAAATTCTCATACTACCAAAATTTTACATACATTAATAATAACAATGAAAATAATCAATTGCTGCCCCGAGTATAATCTCAAAGAAAGACTCACCTTTCTGTTTGGAATCACCACCAAAAATCTATGGCACACCTGGACGGGAATTCACAGCACACTCGGAATATCTTGAGACATCTGGGAACGCTTTAAAGAACACTTGAAAACAACTTTGAAATACACTTCGATTGCACACCGCTTGTTTCTTTTGTTGATTCACCAGGCACAATTCATATACAGGAACTTCTATCCACAGGAACACACTTTAATAATGGGAATGGACGCACTACAGGAACTCAGGAGAAATTTGCGTTGTCTAAAATTCTTTTATTTTTCTCGCCCACATGGCTGGCATTTTCTCTTTGTTATTTTCTTTTTCTCAAAAATTAATTTAAATAAAAAAGGATTCGGGCATTAAATTAATTAGTCAAATGCCGATCCCAGCGCGCTGCCACCAATTTAATTAACTGTAACGTCGTGGAATTAGATTGAAGGTGTACGCTAAGCTAATTATTAAAGAATGCCTTATTACTGTGATCTAATCAAATGTTTATTTGACGACAACATTCAAAAGATCACTTGATAGAGAAAAAATATTAGTTACAAGTGTTCGTTTGATACAGCCAGCTAGCTCTATTTCATATTGGTGTCTCCATAGGGTCCGCTCTTTGCTTCTTTTTTCAGTCACCCGTTGGGTACCGCATCAGGAGTCTCTCGTCGGTATGGATCCGGAGGCTCACGCATTGTGCTTGCTTCCTATATCCGTCCCTAACGTCTCGCAAGTCAATCGTAGGAGTCAATCGGGGTCCTTCCCTTTTTCCTTCGTCCACAAGCTTCTCTTTTGAGTATCTCTTGTAGGAGTCTGTCCGGAGAATTCTTTCTTCCTTCGTCCGCAGGGTTCAGTTTCGGGAATCTCTTGTGGGAGTCTATCCGGAGTCTTCTCTTTTTCCGAAGTCCACTCTTTTAAACTCTAAGGGCGGGTTCACTCCACACCCCTCATCAATCCCCATTGGCCGGCCTCAGGGTTTTGCACCCGGCACCAACGGTCTTGCACGTCAACCATTCGTGCAGAGATGACAAAAGTCCGGTCCCTCTCAAAGGTTCCCGGCGACAAGAGCCCGGCTGACATCTGGCACTTCAAACACCTCGCCGCCGCCTGCAGAGGCGCCAGCATTCAAGACGTACAATCACTGCCCATGAATAGAAAATAATGCAGCGATGCCGGCCCATAGTGTCCGCCAGACACACCGTCGCCAACGGTCCAGCTGTCTGATACAACACAATACCACCAAAGCCACGTGTTCCCCGGCTGTGGATACGTTTATGAATAGAGGCGCTTTCTCCATTGTGACGACGTCACAGTGTCAATATTGATCTAGCACACAACCACTGATCACAATTTAAATTTTGTTACAAGCCCGGGTAAATTTGAGCAATAAGATCTACATCACTTTCTACTAAGTTACAGAATTCTCTGGAAAGTAAAATATAGCCTCCAGTACATCTGCGTCCCAACATTTATCACCGATTTTCAATTGCGTCTCTGCATAATGTTCCGAATCTATGTATTTATCAAGATGCACTCTCATATTCTTTTTCAGACTGAATTTTTCAATTTTCGCCCATAAGCCAGAGAATTTAATACAGGATCTTATTTCATATTCCGGTGTATCCCTCTGGTTTACAGGGAGAATTAGTCAGAAATTACCAGCCAATAAAACTACCATTCCTCCCATAATATCTGTACCATGTCGTCAATCCTGAAGAGTCCGATTTAACTCTTCTATAGCTTTCTTGTTAGATATTGTACTTTAACCCCACACTAAAAGCTTACATTGTCAAAGCATCCTGCCTCGAGAGCTTTTGTTACTGAAATTGGTGATGGGTGAATCTTCAACGGTAATTTTAAAACGGAATGTGCAGTACAACCCCCGGTCAGTAATGTCGCGGCTATACCGGAAGAAGCCACGGCAACTGCTGTCTTCTGATTTTTTCTAAAGGATATTAATAATAATTTTAGAAAGTTGTTTTTCCGGTTTCTCTAGGGGCGTCGAGAAAAAAGGAGTGCACCACTGCCGGAACGATGGATGCCGTAACACTTGATGGAAAACATGACTTTGTTCTGGAGTTGATTGAGGATTAATTCTGTTACTTGATGTTACAATACTATAAAATTGTAGTCTAATTCTCGAGCAATTTCATTATCGAAGTCATTTTCGTCGACTTGTCACGAACTAATCATTCCAAAATCATGTAGTTTTTTCCCCACCATTGCGAAAACCTTATTTTCAATTATTATTAGCTTTTCGTTGTAGACGTGTTCATTGAAAGGCATATCTACTTGTACTAGCTGCAGACGTCGCAAATTAACTTCCACCATGTACTCTTTGTACTTATTCCAAAGGGTATGAGGATTAGAAAGACCGCAAGATGATATAAGTATTGCTTAAAGTTCCCTAATTTTCTTGCGGGGATTGACATTGTATGGCTTCCTCCATAGTAATATCTAGTATATATCTTCATAGTAATACCTCCATATAAAATATTTAGGTTCTGTATAAGTGAAATTTTTTTTGCAAAATATGGCCTTTTATTGGGATTAGGCTTAAAAAAATCAATGTTTAAATATTCAATAAATCAAAATGTTTTATGAAATTGTCATTTAATATTACCATAGAGCTTTCAATATCACACAATTTGCTAAAACTTTATGACGTTTCTCTCTTTAAAAAATGGGAGAAAATTTGCTGTAAAATGTCTGGGATTGTCGGAATAGAGAACTTTTTAGCTAACTTGGCGATATTTTTTAAAGTTTGAGTTCGACATTTATCAAACGTAATGTAATAAATGTTTGACATTTAATAAGAAAACATTTAAAAAATTGCTTTTTGTAAAGATGTTAAATTACACTGTTTCATTTGTTTGTTACAAATGTGAGAAACTTTTTATTAAAATTTCCGGTATTGACAAATGCGTAATCATGCGGCAACTTGGCGGAAGAAAGCAACGCCCCACGGTTTTGCCCAAACAGTTCCCGTTTAAGTAGGAATACTGGATACCGTATGTTACTCGCTGATAATGTAGCTTTCCATTGGTGAAAAAAATTTTAAAATCGGTCCAGCCGTTTCAGAGATTAGCTGGAAAAAAATAGACAAACAGACAGACAAAAATTTTAAAAAATTGATTGTTGTTGTTGTTGTCGTGTATGACAAATTGCTTATGTGTATATAACGAAACAAAGATATAGTCAAATATTGCCAAAGGAGTGAATCACTGCTGTGGCAATATCCATGGCTCGATCAAAGAGTAGAATCTGTCTATTTTAAAAAAGGGCACCAACAATGGAAGGACAGCGAAAAAGGGTGTTTGGGATCCAGTTGCGTGCCTGGGCAGTGCCTCAATTCCACATATGATCTTTAACCATCGGGAAGAATCTTCATGCCCTTAAAATGCTTTGTCCTTAGTCTAGTTATTGTTGTCGTAATTTCTCAGCTATAATTTAATTCTGGCAGCAAGACATTTTTGGGTTTGAGCAGAGCTTTTGCTTTGCGAAGCCGTTGGCATCCAAGACCGTAGTAGATGAAGTTACACGCTCAAGTGTTCTGGCTTCATTGGCAAGGGAATTAACAATCTCATTCCCTTTGATGTCCAATATGGGCCGGGATCCACTGGAGGGTACATGATTTGCCCAATGCACCAATGGAAAGTAAAAGAGAATTGATTTCTTGGGTGAGTCCCATTTTTCCTTCTTTGATGGCCTCAAGAGCAAATCTACAATCTGAGAGGACAATGATGCCGTCGGAATTAGCGATATTCTGTCCATGTAAGGTCAATATCTAGGGCTGTCCTAATTGCTATGAGTTCACACATGAAGTTGGAAGCATTTGTTCTGCGGAGACCTTGTGCTTTGAAGTTGTATTATCTGGTACTTAAGAAAGACACCAGATTCCCCCCCCCTCCATTGCACTCTGAGTCTGAAGAACCGTTAGTGTAGGCAGCTACTAAATGAGGCCTCATAAGGACGATAATTGTGTCCATGCCCTTCGTTTTAAATGTGTCCTTAGCTTCCTTTTTCGTGCCAAGGTTCAAGAAGGTCCAAAAATATTTTGGAAGAGGGAGGTGGTTTTGACTGGAAAGCATAGTTCTTGAATGATGTCA
>BMAO01000469.1:0-57724 GCA_019973975.1 Trichonephila clavata
AGCTATCCAAAAAGGAATAGGTGTAATAAGTTTCTGGTAGACAGAGAGTCACATGAATATTTTATTTTGTCTTGAGTGTAGTTACTTTCGTTAAAATAAATGTTTCTGAGCCCCCACCTTCAGTAGACTCTTTTTTAGAAAAAATTAGCCTATTGAAATGGACGATTCCTTCTCTTGCATATTATTCGTTATTGCTGTGCTGCTTTTTTGTTCGTAGGAATTATTCAAGTTTTGTAGATGTGTATCTATGAGAACAATTTAAATTTTTAATAATAATTTTTGCTTTGGAGACAGGGACGGTAATTCCCATTTTTGTCCGGGGTGGTAAAACTGCTAGAGCCGGTCCTGATGGTAAATTACACTGCTCGCACTCTCTAAACAGAAATCAGCAATAATAAACAATGCACGAGTATTTCAAATCAGTGGCTTCATCCGAATATTTGTATATTAATAAAAAAAAAAGGTCGAAATAGAGCGATATTTATTTAGCACATTTAGCTTCACTTAGATGGGAAATTAAGAGGAATATAGAGACTTTGTGTTGAGTGCTATGTTAAATACTGCTATGTTTAAAAAATGTATATGTATGCATGTGTGTGATTAGAAATTTTCGGGGTCACATCATCCACAAATCTCTCTTCGCAAAAAGTTAAGAAATATTTTGACCGTAAACGCAAATTTTAAATAAAAATACAAAATGTCTTCAAAATATTTACATTCCAACAAATAAACTTTTCTTAAAGTTTCTTTTCATATCAATTATCTAATTAGTAAACAATTGGTGTAAAGGTAATAAAGCTATAAAAGACGTAATACCTTAAAAATTTGATAGTAAATATCAAAGAAATTGATATCTTGTAATTCTCAAATAAAATCATCGTGCAATTATTGAGATGTTCGTATATTTTGCAAAGAAAAATTTATATTCCTTTAAAATCAATTTTATGAAGTTATCATGCTGTTCAAGAAAATAGTCACTATGCAAATTTCGTCCAGAAAGAGCTACTGGGAAAAAAAGTACTTGGTATTATAAATAGTTAAACGGAAAAAAAACACAAATTTAATTACAAGTATCAGAGCAGCTGGTTTAAAAAAGAATTCTTCAAAAAATAATTTTACGTGAATTCTAGGAATGGAAAATTGAGACTGAGATTTCCATGTCAATGATAAATATGCTAATATTTTTTACAACCTTAAGTTGTTTGCATATGAGGGTCAATTTCCTATTTTTAACTCTGAATCGCTGAAGTACTTGTTATTCGTACGAATATAAGAGGTACTCTTTAATAAAAATTATAAAAATCATATTTTTAAAAAGAATTCGACACATGCAAAATAGTGTTTTAAAAATTTAAAATAATTTTTTAATGAGGGCTCACACATAATTTTTAAAGAACTGCAATTTAGCCTCACATACAGTCACGAATTATTAAAAAAAACATATATTTCAAGCTGGAAGAGAAAAATTAGCTGCTAAAAAGATAAATAAGAATGAAAGTATGAAAATCTGAATAAAAATTATAACAGAAAAATAATAGCAATAGTAAGTTCGGTGCTCTATCACAGGTTGTGGAATCAATTGAGAAAAATTAACTTAAATATTATTTATTAGGTAGCCTTCAACAGAAGAACTTGAACTAGTATGAACATAATCAGCAAAATATATAAAACAAATAAAAAAGCGTCAATATTGAATTAAGTTATGATGAACAACAATACTGAAAATATAATGCAAATTGTGTCCCTAAAAAAATTTAATTTTTGTAAAGAAAATTTTTTTTAAATATTTTCCTAAAAAATAATTGTAATTTTGATGCAAAGAACCCACAAATGTATTAAGGCAATAATAAATATCTGTGGTGATGATTGAGATATATATCAGATAGGGATAGTACAATACCCCTATTTAATATGGGTATATATATTTATATACTTACTCGTCGAATCAAAAAACGTCGCCAAATGCATCGATCTGCCGCCAATAAAGGAAAACCATTCCTACGCTTGTCCAAAAGCAATAATTTTGCTAGCGCATGCTCGAAAATCGCTTTTTCAATTCCTACTATTAGTTCACAGTCTCTGTATATTTATCTCGCTCAAATTTTCAATCGTTACTAAAAAGCATTTTAAAGCACTCAATTGAGCTAAAATTTTATATACACGATTATTTTGGATGACAATACAGTAATTTAATTATAATTAATAAAAATTAATTGATCAAAACTAATTATTTAAAGAATTACAAGTACAGCCACGTTGGCATCATTTTTGGCGATTTAGCGACCATTTTGGCGACTTGTGTCAAAACTTGAAATGGTTTTTTCCCTCACATTTTAAAGCGCTCATTTGAGCTGAAATTTTCTATACACCATTGTTTTGGGTAACAATACGATAATTTAAATATAATTAATTGAAATTAATTGACTGAAATTAGTTATTTAAAGCACTACAGATTCAGCCACGTTGACTTCATTTTTAGCGACAAGGTCAAAACTTTAAAAAATTTATTTTTTTCCTCACGTTTCAAAGTATCCAGTTGAACTTAAATTTTATATACACGATTCTTTTGGATGACAATACGATACTTACTGTTTAATAAAAAAAATAACTAAAATAAATTATTTTTTGTTGATCTAAGTAGGAATTGACTTAAATTATATTTATATATATATTACTTGTTTATAGTTTGTTTTGTTATCGCGCGCACATGGTGAAGCACAATAATCTTGATAGAAGATAATATTGTTTTTAATTGATTAATTCGTCTATATTATTATTCTCCTACTTTGTTGAGAAAAATGATTAAAATTGGGAGCCTATTTTCGACGGAAGTGAACGCAATGAAAATATTTCCAATAATACGGTCCAATACGTAAGTACCCGAAAGACTATAAAGTCTAGCGAAATAAGAAACGCGGAACAGAACTGCGCGACAACATATAGATTCGTACTTATTGGAATTCATATGGCGGCGTCTACACATGTAAAACTCATTTGTCATGATTTTGAACGTAACTACTGCGTTTTGGTCATCTAAATGTTGTAGTTATTAGATCTTTCGTATATACAAATAACCCTTCCCCAGGACATAGTAATATTTACGAAAACGAATGGCTGAATTTGTTGACAAAGGGGGAACTCAAATTATTCAACAGCCAAATTCTCATAACACCTTTCATTCCTCAAAACTTTACGTCCAAAATCTTTTGAGACAAAATTGGAAAATACCGCTCACACTTATCGTTTTTCTGCAAGAAGTTGGAGGATCGGCTTGGAACGAGATATCCGGGATAAACCCCGTGAAAAATCTATCTCGGAATTTAGACTTGTGGTGCGTCATGACTGCCTTGCGGATTACTTCCACCGTATTGGTATTTTTGAGGGTATAAATTGCCCACTCTGTAAAGTCATAGACAGGAACCATTTGGGTTGGGATACTCGGTTCTACGTGGAGACTCCAAGAGGAAAAGATATGGTTGTATTAGACATCTGCTGATGGAACATTGACTTTTTTCTTTTGCTTTAAATTTTTGTGTATTTTTTTTTGTCTTATTGCAATAGTTTGTCGTTTTCTTATGCCATTGGAAATAAAGAGATCTTTCGTTTACTTAAAGTGTACATGTATTTTTAAAATGCAATATTTAATTCCTCTAAATCTTCGACAACTTATTTGTATTCCGCTGTAGGCCTATTAGGCATGATTAAAATTACGCAAAATAGGCTTTAGACGGAATTTAGATTTTATTCAAGTTGGCCGCCTCGCACTAAGAAAATGATTTATTAAAAATAAAAAACATTACTTTAACTTGGTATGACTGAAAAGCAACTGAGAATGTTAGAATTACAACCATTCAAAATTATTTAAAAAGTGGGATAAGAAAAAACTTACATCTTCCATGAAAACTAGCCTGAGGAGTGTAACTGCCAGCATAAATAAACTGAATGTAAGTAATTTCAAAATGACGAAAGAAAAATAAGTAAAAAAAAACGAAAGCAATTAAAAATTAAAAATAAATAAATAAATTATTTGAGGGCGAGAAAAGAAATTAAATACTAAAACCAGCGACTTTACTATGGGATGTGAAAAAAAATAGAAAATCATTTATTAAAAATAAAACAGTAAAAATTCGCAATTTGCTACCATCAAACAAAGAATTCTGCCTGACGGATTTATCGTTATGTCGGTTGGGTGAATGAGTAAGTGGTACAAGAGTCGGATTCGGCTATACTGCGCCAAACACTCATTAAAATACTAAACCCATTATAAAACATTTAAAAACTCCTACAAGAACACTGTGTTTCAGTAGTACAAGGTAAAATCACAAATAAAATATAAAACTATAATTCATAAGATAAACAAACATACATTTTGGTGGGGGGCATAGTCCTCTCACCAAGTCAGATATGGTTAAAACAGATACATGCCAAATAAAAATCGAAATAAGACATTTAGGGTATCCGATTACCCTAAAATTGTGAATTCTGCCTAAAATTGACAAATTCGTTGTATTATTTTTATAGGTCCTCTTATTTCAGCTTTATAAAAATATCAAGTTCATTATTTTCAGTTCACTAGAACAAGTAAAAGCACATATCAATCAATACTTTAAGGTATCCGACTGGTTGCGAGAACCTTTTTTTTAAAAAAAAGGAGATATGGGGATATTTTTGTTATTTTTAGATTTGTTTAGTGCATTTTAAGAAAAATGTGCTAAACTTAAGAAGAGAAAAATAAATTATTATTACTAAAATGGGAAAAAATAGGTAAAAATTGACAAAAAATAGCATAAACGCGGCCCATTCTGCACCAAAGGTTTATGAACAAATTTTAAATTTTTTCAATCTAATGTGTTGCTATACTATTCAACTTTGAAATAACCTTCAGGATAAGAGATGTTTTCTTTTTTATAAAAACTAGAGCACTTTATCTCGGTTACTATATGAAAATGCTTAAAAAGACAGTGATCACATAAGGGACTGTAAATTTTGTAATAAAACAGTGATTGATAAATCTGAAGGTTAAAACACTTCTACTAGTATACAGAACTTACAGAAAAAATTTCAGTTAATTATGTTCAAAACCTTTTTAGCAATCGCTGACCCCGTTTGATTATTTTCAAAAAATCCCATTTCGAGTAAACCGCCGTTTTAAAGTATAGAATCTTGTTTAAAGTAATGACATCTGATTTTACTAAAACACTTGTAGTTTTTGTTCTAGTAAACGGAAAATGGTAAACTTGGTATTGTTATAAAGCTAATAAGATGGCCCATAAAATAAAATCACAAAAAAATTGTCAATTTTTAGCAAAATTCACAGTTTTAGGGTAGTCGGATACCTTAAGCAAAATGTTATACTTTAAAACGCGTTTTACTCGAAATGTTTTCTTTAATGCTCAAATGGGGCCAGCAGTTGCTAAAAAAGTTTTGAAAGTAATTAATTGAAATTTTTTGTGTGTGCTTTGGACAATAATAAAAGCGTTTTAACCTTCAAATTTATCAATTACTGTTTTATAACAAAATTTACAGTCCCTTATGTTAATATAAGCAATTTCATATAATAAGTAAGATAAAGTGCTTGTAAAAATTAAAATACCTCTCTTATCCTGAAAGTAATTTCGAAAATGAATAACACAGCAACACATCAGAATTGAAAATTTATTCATAAACTTTTGGTACGAAATGGGCCGCGTTTATGTTATATTTTGTATATTTTTTCCCATTTTAGTAATAATAATTGTTTTTTCTCTTCTTAATTTTAGCAAGTTTTTCTTAAAATGCACTAAACAAAACTAAAAACAACAACAAAATCCCCATATCACCATTTTTTTTTTAAAAAGTTGTTGCAAGTAGTCGTTTATAGATTTAAAATTTTTAATCACCCATCAGCAAGGAAAAAATTGTGAAAGTAAAAGAAAAACAATTACTTTCTGCCATTTCGAACTCGTGTGGGTGTGATAATGTGTGAATATTCAATATGTTTCAATGGAACATTCGGTAAAATGAATTCATCCTCATCATATTCATTGACATCCTCATCCGAGGAATCCTGTATGGGAGTACTTTTCGGCGGTGTGTGCAGCGCCATTCTATATTTCTATTTTTGCTTCATTTATTTTATCAGCAAGTTTTTTTCTTTCTTCTTATATTTTTTTTTCGTAATTTTTTTTTCCAAAAAGAAAAAATTTCGTGTTAAGGGATTTTTTTTCGTGTTAAAAGAAAAAATGCTTGAAAATACATAGAAGTTTGTCGAGACCGTTCCATTATTTCGTGTAACCAATATTTCGTCTTAAGCACTTTCGTGATAAATGTATTTCACTGTATATTGTTCTATAAGTGTTCTCTCGATAGAATTCCCCTAAAGCTCCAAATAGGTCTAAGGGTCTCATGATTTGATAAAGTTTGCTCTATAGCAGTGGTCTTCAAACTTTTTAACTCACAGAACCCCTATAACTTGAAAATGCTTTCGTGGAACCCCATTGCATACACATACTTTGAAAGAATATATCAAAATAATATTTAAAGTAGATCAACATGTTATACACTTTATATTAAGGCAGTTAAAAAAAAGTATTGCGTTCATTATTAAAAATTCTAATCTAACTTTTCAAGTATAATTTACTCATTAGTAATATTAATTTGTGATTCAAGTGTCACCTACCTATGTAATATATTAGTAACTGGGATATATGCTATTATTTTTTACACAAGCTGTCGAAGTCTAGGTCTATTGAGATGAAATGCAATCGCATTATATATTCTGAGTTAAATTTGTTTCTGTAGCAACTACGATGAGAAATATATTTCACTTAAACACAGTGCTCAGAATGGCATTAAAATGCTTATTGTTGTATGAGAAATCCGTGTATTTTGCAGGAATTTGACCTATAATTTAAAAACTGTTTTTGCTTAAATTTAGATTTTACATCAACTCCGTTAATATGTTGTTCCTTTTCCTTGACTATAGGTGTTGTTTTCCATAAAGATACATGTTTTCCATTACAAAACTATTTAGTTTTGCAAGACATTGAGCTAACTGACAAATATAAAATTATCTCGTGGAATATTCACAATCTAGTAGGAAATATATACATAAAGATAAAAACATTTTGAATATTCTTTTATTATATGATAATAACAGTTTAAAAAGTGTTGCAAAATAAAGTTATACATAAATAAAATTTCAGTTTTAATGAATAGAGAGGTATGAGCTTTAGAAACTTGTAACTATACAAACTTTATAGAGAACGTAAATCCATTTTGCATTTACATACTTATTTCTTCTCGATTTTTTTTATTGTGACTCGTGAAATCCCTGGGAATGCCTTGTGGAACCCAGTTTGAAGACCACTGCTATATAGGATAGAAGAAGGTCTCTTAGGATAGGAATACTTCTCTATTGTATTATTTCGTGTTAACCAATATTTCGTCTCCAGCACTTTCACGTTAAACATATTTTAATTTATATTGTTCTATAACTGTTCTCCATAGGTTTCCCCCAAAACTCCTGATAGGTCTAAGGGTTTCATTATTCGATAAAGTTTGCTCTATAGGAAAACAGGTCTCTTAGGAAAAGAATACATCTCTGTTGTATTATTTCGTGTTAACCAATATTTAGTCTCCAGCGTTTTCACGTTAAACATATTTTAATTTATATTGTTTACAACTGTTCTCGATAGGTTCCCCAAAACTCCTAATAGGTCTAAGAGTTTTATAATTCGATAAAGTTTGCTCTATAGGAAAACAGGTCTCTTAGGAAAAGAATACATCTCTGTTGTATTATTTCGTGTTAACCAATATTTAGTCTCCAGCGTTTTCACGTTAAACATATTTTAATTTATATTGTTCTACAACTGTTCTCGATAGGGTTCCCCCAAAACTCCTAATAGGTCTAAGAGTTTTATATTCGATAAAGTTTCTCTATAGGAAAACAGGTCTCTTAGGAAAAGAATACATCTCTGTTGTATTATTTCGTGTTAACCAATATTAGTCTCCAGCGTTTTTGCGTTAAACATATTTTAATTTATATTGTTCTACAACTGTTCTCGATAGGGTTCCCCCAAAACTCCTAATAGGTCTAAGAGTTTTATAATTCGATAAAGATTGCTCTATAGGAAAACAGGTCTCTTAGGAAAAGAATACATCTCTGTTGTATTATTTCGTGTTAACCAATATTTAGTCTCCAGCGTTTTCACGTTAAACATATTTTAATTTATATTGTTCTACAACTGTTTTCGATAGGGTTCCCCCAAAACTCCTGATAGGTCTAAGGGTTTCATTATTCGATAAAGTTTGCTCTATAGGAAAACAGGTCTCTTAGGAAAAGAATACATCTCTGTTGTATTATTTCGTGTTAACCAATATTTAGTCTCCAGCGTTTTCACGTTAAACATATTTTAATTTATATTGTTCTACAACTGTTCTCGATAGGGTTCCCCCAAAACTCCTAATAGGTCTAAGAGTTTTATAATTCGCTCTATACGATAGCAGAAGGTCTCTTAGGATAGAAGTAACTCTCTGTTGTATTATTTCGTCTCAAGCGTTTTCACGTTAAACGCATTTTACTGTATATTGTTCTATAAATGTTCGATAGGGTTTCCCCAAAAATCCTACTAGGTCTAAGGGTTACATGATTCACAATAAAGTTTGCTCTATAGCAGTGGTCTTCAAACTGTGTTGCACGGAATCCTGGGGTTCCACAATGCATACCGAAGGATTCCACGAGTCACAATAAAAAAACAAAAAGAAAATTCTAAATTTGTTTGCAAAATGGATTCACGTTCTTTATGAATTTTATGTAATTACAAGTATCTAAAGATGATCCTATTAATGAAAACTGAAAATTTTATTAATATATAATAACTTTTTTTTTTTTTGCTACACTTTTAAAATCCCTGCTCCATGAAGGGAACATACCTACCCAATTTCAAGTTTTTAGGTTTAATTGTTCCGGAGATGGGATGAGTGTGAGTCCCTTCCTTTATATATATAGATATATATTGAATGTGTCACATAGATTAATTAATTAAGTGAATAACGGGATTTTAACTGAGTGATTACTCTCAATTGAAAGGAAAAACTAGGTTATTTTTATTTGTCAATGAAATTATAGTTATTGTTAGGGATATACTGACTGCGAAATTTTATCTTTAGATTAAACCAAAATAATATTGCTTACACGAATTTTTTTTTTCGTAAGAGAACTTCCACTTCTGGAACGAGACATTGAGCAGCCTTCATTACTGTATCCCAGTATTTAAAAAAATGTGATTCATTTGTCTGTTGCTTATTGTAAATTTATATATTTTTCTTAGTTAATAATAAAACAAATGTATTTTTAAATGTTTTTTATACACCAAGAAAAAAAATTTAACAATATTATTTTGTTAGTATAAGTATATTCTTGTAAATGATTGTGTTATTGAAGATTTAAGTATCGGAAAGGTTTCTTTTGAATATTTTATTAGTTTAATGTTTATTATAATTATTAATTTTTAACGTCATCAAATTTGCGGAAAGTATTTTTCTGTGGGAGTTGCATAAGTACAAAGTCTTCTTAAATTCAAATTTATGAAAAACAATTCTATCTTTTGAGTGCTATGTACATATGTGCATGTGGGTTTGTCAAAATGTTAAATTCAGAAGTCATAATTTTAATTTCGAAAAATCTTTATTAGAATGTCTTACAAAAAATGGAGTTACTAATTCTATATATATACACACACACCCACACACAAATAGTTATAATCCTAAGTATAATCAGTCTCAGAGTGTATATATATATAAAAATTAAACATAGATCAATGCAGTGTTTCAACGAAAATAAAACAGGGTTTCTTATTCTTTGTTTTTAATTTATGAAAAGATTTTGAAAAATCTCAAACATATATATCGATTTTTAATTCAAATGTGCCAATTTTTGATGATTTCAAATGTTTGTATCAAAATAAAATAATCAAATGTTTTATATGCTTTTCCTACCTAATTTAAATATATTTTTTAAATATTTGATTACCGAAATGTATTCAATAAATTTTAGATTGCATTCATGATGCCAGTAAGATCAAACAAATGATATTTTTGGTGTGTATATGTATGTATTGAGAAATCTAATCCTGAAGAAGATACTGTTAAAATTCATGAAAGTTTGCAAGGTTTTCTTCCAGTTGAAAGAGATTGGCTGTAAGATAACTTCCAAACTTAATATTTGAGAAACTTAAAAAATTAGGTCTAAATTTCCTAGATTTCCCGACAATAACGAAGTTAATATGAGATGCAAAAAAATCAGGATTATAGTCTAGAATTAGGAAGTTATAAGTTTAGGCACACTCTACGTGTCATGTAGTAGCTACTCTAAATTTTGTCATTAAGAACAGGCAAAAGTACGTGAACAGGCACAGGTACGTGAAGCACAAACCTCAATAGCACAGGTATCTGAAGTGCTACAGACCGAAGTCGTTCCCTTCCTTCAGGGCATCCCTGGATCTATCTTTCAGCAGGATAATGCCCGCCCTCACGTTGCAAAGACTGTTCAAGACTTCTGTTCAGACCAACACATGCAACTTCTTCCTTGGCCAGCTTATTCGCTGGATATGTCGCCTATTAAACTTGTGTGGGATTTGGTTGGTCGGCGTCTCGCTCGTGATCCGCGTATTGCAGCTTCAAAAGACGAACTTTCACTGCGCATACAAGCAATATGGAATTCTTTTCCCCAAGCATACATTCAAAATCTTTTTGATTCCCTACCACTTCGTATAGCAGCTTTTATTGCAGCGCGTGGGGGCAATACCAAGTACTGATTTCGGACACTTACTGTTTTTTGTTTTTTTTTGCTTTGAAAATTTCGCCATTTATTTGTATTAATACAAGTCGCGTTTGGGCTTTAAATTTCATTTAATTCTGATGATTCCTTCCTGATGTTGCATTTTTTACAAACAACATTTTATTAAATTGCACCATCCCTTAAACAGCAAGCCATCTACCATCTATGCTATTACTCTTTAAAAATTGTACAAATTTTTTTAAGGATGTAGCTTTTGTTAAAATTTTCTGTGATGCAAGAGAAGTGACCAACGAGATTGATATCACCTGCTTACTTTGAGGTGACGCAATCACGTCAGAGTTCGATGAAGAAATATTAACTTGATTTTTTTTCGAAGCACGAGATGATCAGGTTGGAAGATCCTGAATTAAATTAAAGACAATTATCTTTTTACAATTTGCCAAGCAATTTACCTCGGAGAGAATGTAGATTTAACTTAATGAGTACCCCCAGTAATTGTTTTAAATATTTGTACAATATACATGTGATTTAAAAGCTATCCCTACAATTTATTAATTAAAAGCTAAAAATTTAGAAAAGATATTGACCGATGAAAAATCGGTGGACATAAACACGCTTGATTTAGCAGATGAGATAGTGTCAGTTTCGGCTCAATTAGGCAAAAAAATAAAGCCCAATTGAGAAGTTTTAAAACTTACTTCCGCTTTAGAGTCTTACCTATTGCATTAAAATTTCCCTTTTTCTTTGCCAATAAGTGTAGCAAGTGGAGAAAAGAGTTTCTCAAAATAAAAATTAATGAAAATTTTTTTTCCACAATTTTTCAAGATGGATTAAATGGTTTTACTCTACATCGGCTCTATTGAACATAAATTAGTTGAATGCATTAATTTTTTAAAAAATTTATTAGAATCTTTTCGGAATTAAAATTCAGAAAAAAAGGCTTTAAATTTTTTGTTTTTAATTTTTGTGTTTTAGTTTTTAATATATATATACAGTGTTACGAATGCTTAAAAGAGTGTAAATAATTTGTATCTGGTTGTGTAATAGGTTTATATTACTCTCTGCTGTATGTATTTTATGCTGAAATTGTAATACTCGCAAGCAAAGCCATTCCTTACATTGTAATGGCGATTCAATAGAAACTTGGCGAAATGTTAGCGATAGAGCCAAGTTAGCATCATTTTTGGCGACCAAATGGATACTTCTAGAAATTACTGGAGAAATCTACCAAATCCCGGCCATGACGTTTGCGGAATTTTCGAGAAAGATCCGTGCAGACTGTAAATAAGGAGTCACTCTCACCAAACTAAGTATTGTCTTGACCGTTGAAGAGTCAACCAGCGATCAGGGATTACTTCGGCTGTTCAGTAGGATGAACGATTGCTTGTGAATAAATTATGTATTTGTATTTCTAGACACTGATAGCTGTGTCTGAGTGGTGTAGAAGGTGTGAAGACCTTCTAGGTTTTATTCTGGAGGTTTTTCTGCTGTATCCTGCATTTCTAAGGATTGTTTTGCTACAATAAAATTCCCATCGCTCCTGAAACTCTTTGAGACTGATAGCATGAAGTCCTCGAACCCCAATCTACATAACAATATATATATAATATAACATTTATCTTTTTTTAATTATAATTTTATTTGTTTTAGAGAGGGGACCGGCATGTTCTAAAGCTACTAGAGCCGCCCCTGATACCAGTTACACTTGGTCGGTCAATGCAAGTGCGTTTTGTACTGTTTATGGATGACGTTGGAGTTGTCGTCCAGTTGTATTCCATTCTTTCTCAGTTAGAGAAAGAGCTGGTTATCTAGCTGGCCAATGCAAAACGTAAACTCGCTGTACAGCATCTTGAGTTACAACACTGGTATGAGAGAACTTAACTCGGTGGATCAACAGCCCATGAGGGCCAAGGCCTACTGTGCCCATCTCAGCATACGTGATCTTAGGCCTTGAGGTGGCATGAACAGATGTTCCGGTCAGGTTGTCGGTCTAGCTCTAAAACCCCAGTGTTAAGTTCCCAAGCAAGCTTGATACTCATTTATCGACCCACTGAAGGGATGAAAGGCTGAATCGACCTTCCCCAGCCCGGGGTTTGAACGTTGGACCTGTGGTGTGGAAGCGCAATGAGCAACTACTCAGCCATTGGGCTTCGTGAGAGAGAAACCTACTTAAATAATATTCATAAATGACCGTGCAGACTGACGTACAAGTTTGCGATCGGGGTGAATGGAATAACCAAGAGAGTGCTCCTGCTGTCATAAGAAATGGATCGTCAGAAAACACAATGGATCTTCAATCTGTCCTCAATTGAACTCTAGCTTGACACCCCTGAAGTCGCAAACTAAGTCGTTTCGAATCAGAAAAATACGTTACTGAGAGTCTAACTTAGAACTGTTCTTGAAGTAGCATATTTTTAACAGTACGTTGTCGTGCTGCCAACTTCAACGCTAATTTCTACTGCAGACGCAGTGCGATGAGCAACAGCCATTCGTTGGTCTATTCTTTCAGCAGTGCCACGTGCTTCTGGGGGCAGTACTCTCCAGTGGTCATTGCTGCCATCAATCATTCACACAGTGGATACAGTATTTTTACAATATCGAGGGGAAAACATCCACACCTTTTCTAAGCCCTATTGTACGACCTCATTCAAACTCAGTGAGCTAGCTATTTATAATGGCTAATTCATCTTCTTAAAGGATTTCTTGACTAGAACTCACTTCGTTAAATCTCAACGATAAATTACGCCCAAGAACTTTGCAGCGCGTATTTAAACCTGATTCGCAAGCTCATAACTGCGCCAGATTTTTGCGGCTAGCTATTTGAATCAATGCCATATATCTTTCAAATGTATAAACACACCAACCAAATTTCGCATATCTAGCACAACTTCTTAATGTTCCCCCATTTGTATATATATATCGGGAGAACCAAAAATCTTGCCTTGATTACAGATATTTATCGTGCTCAGCTATTATAATTAGAATGTGAATAAAAATGATTTGTGTGAATGAAAGTGGCAGCATGGCGCCACGTTATTGTAACTGTGGAGAGGTTGTATGACGTCACTATGTTATGTATATAAAAAAGATGAAGCAATCACGTGTGTTTGCTCACTCGGCAGTTCTGAATAAAGTTACTTTAATTTATACTGACTAATGATTGAATCATTTCCACCAACGCCTGGCATCTCGTAGATGCAGCCCCAGAACTTTAGAATTTATTTTGTTCCGTACACATGGTTTCTTGAATATATTGCAAGCACTGTCTCTCTCTCATGAATTTTTTTTTGTAAGACCATTTACCTCAGTATATTTCAACGTGTGACCCATTTGGAGAATGTCTAAGCAGTATTCCAAGTTCCACCAAGTGTTCTCTAACATGTCTAGCACTTTATAAGCCTGCAACCTAAGTCTTTTATAAAGAATTCTTACCAACTGCTTGTGATATGAGAAGTTCACTTGATGCTCCACAAGTTGATTTAGTAGGATAATTGTCGAACGTGTTTAACAGTCGCTTCACTCACACTAGGCCAGCCACTTCTAGAAAGATCCTTAAAGCTACTTATTTCTTAAAAAATTTAATACAATAGCTTTATTAATTTTGCAATCAGGAGGTTTTGCTTCCAAAGTATCAAAATTACTGCTGAGCATTAATGAGAGATTTTGTTTCGTCAAACCAAAGCACACATTGGACTTTCTTTTGAATCGACATAATTTTGGCAAAAAATCATGTCTCCCTTACAAAAAATGCCCTAAGTCCCTTTTGAAAGATTCACGCTATTTACTGCACACACACATAAAAAATAACCGTTCTTAAACTGACCTATCCAATGATACAAAATTTTCCTTTTTACTATTTATTTTATTTATCCAACGCCCGTGCTTGGCTTCTTGACCATTTGATGCCGAGACTCCCAGTACCGACTGACGATGTCGTCTCAGTCGGGTATTCATTGAGTTCAGTGCATTGGAGAAGGTAGTCGCCATCCATTGTGGCATGGCCGCAGATTGGGCAAGCCTCGTCAGCAGCCAGGCCAAGCCAGTGGAGGTATATTGCCAAAAAGTCATGTCCGGAGGTTAAGCGAAAGCGGAAGACAGCCTCGACTCTCTCCATGTGCCTCGGAATTGAACCCACAGTGGCCAGTTTCCCATGGCTTTCCAAGGCTCTTGGATTTTGTGGTCACGGTAGTATATTTATCAATAAATGTGGAAATGATCTTCTTAAGAGTCAAGGGGACTTCCGGTTGAGACGACTCAGCTCCCTGCTTGGCTTTTTGGTCGGGTATCCCAACAGGACTTGGGACCCACTGTAAGGTCACAGTCCAGCAGTATGAGAGTAGCTCCGCAATTTTAGTTCGGCACTGAATTGTGTAAAGGCAGTCAGTTGGTGTTTTGCTGCTTAAAGCTAAAAAAAATTGCAGCTTATTATTATATTAAACGGGCATTTTATAATGAATTTTTATTAATCAGGGCAAAAATTTTGGTTCTTTCTATGTATTTATATTAAAGCAAATTCTTTATTGAAAATTATTCAATTTATTATTTAATTTGTGACTAATAAATGAAAAATAATGCAAACTTTAAAACATGTTTAGTGAAATAACAAGTATGAAATCAAATTATTCGTAAGGTTATTAAGTATTGGTAAGGACTTCAAGAAAACAGAGCCCATAAATTTAATTTGCTCTGTTATCCCATCATTACTGATATACGACACTGTGCCTGAGGAGCAGCAGTTTGAAATTATTGGCATATAGTTAAATCACACTATAAAAGATATATGTTTAATGCTATGACATTAGTTAATTTTTTTAGTTTGCCTCTGCCTCAAAAGGTATTGGATGACGATGATGTACTAGAGAAAAAGGAAGTGAAAACTTAAGGTACCCGAGTTGCACTACTGAATTTAAGTAATGTCATCATTACTCCTGAGGAAGTTATAAATGACATTACAAAAATATCAAGAAAGATTTTATTCTGTGGCTATTTGTAAACTTATAGAAGCAGACTGGTGACAGTAAATGAAAACACTGTAATCATAATGTTTTTAGTTTTGTAATTAGATTAAAGTGAAACTTTTTTCCTTCAATGCGTCTTGGGTGGTACTTTCATGATAAATTTGCTTCACTATTTTTATTTTTGAATTATGGGAAAACTAAATACATAAATTATTGTGCTTCCTGGTAATTTAACTAAGTTTTTGTTATTCGTAATTTATTTTAATTAATGCGAATTATTTATTCAACAATTTATTTTTTACTGTTTTTTGTTCCCCACAATCGATAAAATCAAAAGAATAAGTTGGGCGACATATTCAGGTATGTGACGAGAATGGTGGACTTGTGATTCTCAGCCCCCCCCCCCTGAAAAATTCCTGTGGGCGCCACTGTATTATCACACATATTTAAAGTAAGCTCCTTTTCAGACGTTTCAATACGATTTTTAGAAATATAAACGGATCCGAACATAGTTATACTAAAAGCATTTAAACGCACAAATATCCGAGATATTCATGCATTATTTCTAGATTTATAACTTAAATTTGCATTCATTTTTCATATATTTTATGTTATATGAGAATATTATGCATAACTTTTGTAATTACCTTACAAAAAGAAAACAAAGATATTGTTTCAAAAAATATGTTTATTAAAATGCCATGAGTAAAACATCAAACTATATCATAAGACTTGGGGGGAAGGGACTCAAATATAAGGTCTTCTATCAGATACAAAAGCCCATTATATTATTTAAGTAATGTAAAAGAAATACAAACTCATAAATTTTTTCCACAATTGAAATTTTTCTTAGATTTCAAAAAATAAGAGAGATAACTTTTGAAATTATCACTTGAGGGGAAACAATGTTACATGTTTTACAAACATGGAACTTTTTCTTCAAATGAATTCCTACAAGTGCTTTAAATAATCAGTTTCATAAAATCTCGGATAGCATATTTCCCAATCATAAAGCTTTTTTCTTGGTATATATATCTAAATGCCCTTTTAAACTATTTAGAGAGAAAGTCTTGTAGCATATTTCACAAATGTAAGGCTTTTCATTGGTATGAATATGTATAAATGATCAATTTGATGGAAAACCCTGTGTTGCATATTCTGCAAATATAAGGCTTCTCCTTGATAATTGAATATGTAAATGTTCTTATGATCATTTCGCAGAGAAAGTCTACTTGGATATTTCACAAATATATGGTTGAATAAGTAGGTGTCATTAAATTACCCATTCGAGACAGCCTTATTGCATATTTACAAACATGAGGCTTTTCCTTGATTCAAGAACATAAATATGCTTTTAAATCATCCATTTGAGAGAAAGCTTTATTGCACATTTCACGGGAATAAGGCTTTTCCTTAGTATGAAAATGCAAATGTGCTTTTAAACAATAAGCTTCAGAAAAAGTCTTGTTGCAAATTTCACAAGCACAAGGGTTTTTCTTATGGAATACATAAATTAACTATTAAATTGTCCCTTTGAGAAAAACCCTTGTTGCATATTTCAGTTTTTCCTTGGTATGAATAAGCAGGTGTCTTTTTTAATGACCCATTCAAAGGAAAGCCTTGTAGCATATTTCACAAACATGAGGCTTTTCCTTGGTATGAATAGGTAAATGTGTTTTTAAAAAGGCTTCTCTTTGGTATGAATAACCAGATGTCTTTTTAAACTACCATTTAGAGTAAAACCCTTGTTGCAAATTTCACAAATGTAAGGCTTTTCTTTGGTATGAATACGCAAATGTGCTTTTAAATTACCACTTTCAGAAAAGCACTTGGAGCACATTTTACAAACATGAGGCTTCTCCTTGGTATGAATTCGTAAATGTGTTTTTAAATGACTAACTTGATGGAAAGCCTTGTCGCATATTTCGCAAACATAAGGCTTCTCTTTGGTATGAATACGTAAATGTGCTTTTAAATGACTACTTCGAGAAAAAGCCTTGCTGCATATTTCACAAACATACGGTTTTTCCTCAGTATGAATAAGTAGGTGTCTTTTTAAATCACACATTCGAGAGAAAGCCCGTTCACACATTCCACAAGCATAAGGCTTTTCCTTGGTATGAATACGTAAATGTCCATCTAAATGACCAATTTGAGAAAAACCCTTGCTGCATATTTTACAAACATATGGTTTTTCATTGGTATGAATAAGCATGTGTCTTTTTAAATGACCCTTTTGAGGGAAAGCCTTGTTGCATATTTCACAAACATAAGGCATTTCTTTGGTATGAATACATAAATGTTCTTCTGAAGAACCATTTTGACAGAAAGACTTGTTGCACATTTCACAAGCATAAGGCTTTTCCTTGGTATAAATTGGTAAACGTGCTTTTAAATTGCCAATTTGAGAAAAACCCTTGTTCCATACTTCACAAAAATGAGGCTTTTCATTATCAGGAACATGTAAATGTCTTGAATCATCAGAAGCAGAGAAAGTCATTTTGCTAATTTCACAAGTGTAAGTTTTTTACACAGATGTGACTACATAAATTTGAATTAAAATTTATAATGAAGAAAACAGGCCTTGCACTCTCCAGAATACGAGTTTACACTAACATCCTTCTGCAATAGGAAAAAATTACTTCTTCAATATAATGTTGAACGTGGAAACAAAATTTTTATTTCACATTAAAATTTATGAAAGAAAACAATTCAGCTGGATATCACAGCTTAGCTTAAAATGAATCAGCTAAGAAATCTTATTCTTATATCTGAAGAGATTAGATGACTTTAAGATACCATTTTTGTTATATCAATCATAATATAACATACAGTAGTGGCCAAAATTGTGGTCACTTTTGAAAATTCTTACATTTTTTTTAAATTGACATGCATATAGAAAATGTGACGTTGCACAAAATGCAAAGTCTTTTATATCATTCTTAAGAAAATTTAATACCGAATTCTTTACAAAAAAACAAAATTCAAATATTTGCGACGCAAACAAAGTTATGCAGCAATAACTATCGATATACATTAGATACTGATGATAGCTGCAAGTAATCAGTACTTAGTGAGGTAGCCTTTATTCTTTATTACAGCTTCACATCGATGTTTCATTGAGCAGAATATAATTCCTCCTTCCTTTGTTATTACATTATACCAGGAAACAATTATAGCCACAATTAATTCCCTTTTATTTCATGGATACCTCATTCGGGCAAGAGTATTCAAATAGTCCACAAGATTTTGATAGGATCGAGGCTAATAAGACTGTTTCCTGGCCAGGACAACAATATTTAATCAAGAAGCAATATCAAATAAAAGAGTAGAGTGGGCACCTAGAAAAGGAGATGTGTGACTAGAAAGTGGTCTTTCCTATGTTAAAATTGCAAGACAGGTAAGTGGTTGAGTGACTACATCTGGAGACTGAAAGTTTAGTTTAAGAATTTAGAAGACAAATTTTGAAGGAAAAAAAAACAGGAAAAGGTGCACCACATCTGTTGATGACAGAAAAACTAAAAATACTATGTCTGCAAGATAAAAGAATGTCATCAATGACGATCAGAAGCTATTTGAATGATGCTGGTGTTTCTGTCAGTTCAAAAACAATCAAGTTAAGATTAGCAGATGTTAGACTAAGAAGTAGAATTCCAAGAAAAAAGCTTTATCTCAATTTACAAAAGCGTTAAAAAACACTACATTAATTGGACAATTGATTAGTGGTAACAAGTTCTATGGAGCAATGAAATTAAGATATCG
The DNA here is from genome assembly GCA_019973975.1 of Trichonephila clavata. Taxonomy (NCBI): domain Eukaryota; kingdom Metazoa; phylum Arthropoda; class Arachnida; order Araneae; family Nephilidae; genus Trichonephila; species Trichonephila clavata. Next base: position 19,501 of record BMAO01000469.1, read on the forward strand.
TTATTCGGTAGTGATGGCTGAAAATATGTAAGATGTAGATAGGAGAAATGTTACATCCTGACTGCATCCAGGCAACTGTGAATGACCATTGTTTTATGATTTGGCCATGCATATTAAAAGATGGTACTGGTCATCTTCATATAATTGATGGAACACTCAATGGCAAAAAATGCATAGACACCAACCTAGAACCCAAATTTCTACCTTCCACCAAGGACCTATTTACCAAAAATGCTTCATTTATTTTTCAGCAAAATTCTGCTCCTTGCCACACATTATAGTAATCGAAAGACTGGTATCGTTTTAAGATCATTGAATTGTTGTCCTGACCAGGAAACAGCCCTAATCTCAATCCTATCGAAAACTTGTGGAACCATTAGAAAACTTTCTGAATGAGGTACCCATGAAATAAAAAAGAACTAATTGAGGTTATAATTGCTTTCTGACATCATGTAATAATGAAAAAAGAGCTTAAAACTAATTTTCAGCTCAAATAAACATCGATGTGAAGCTGTAATACAAAATAAAGACTACCCCACGAAGTACTGATAACTCACGGCTATCATCAAAGTCTAATGTATATCGATTGTTATTGCAGCTTAACTTTTGCATTGCAAATATTTGAATTTTTTATTGAATTTAATATTAAATTCTCTTTAAAATGATATAAAAGACTTTGCATTTTGTGCAACATAACATTTTCTATAAGCATGCAAACTTAAGGAATATAACAATTTTCCTAATGTCCACAATTTTGACCACCACAGTATATATTAAATATTAATAATTAAAAATATATTCATGTCATATACTTTACAATTATGGATCAGGTTAGCAAAAGCAATACAATATTAAACTAAAGGAATATGAATAACTTCTGGGAGGAGAATTCAAAAGTGGTATGTACTGTATTACAGTATATACAAAAAACAATAACATACACAAAATTAGAGGAGAAAGCATTATAAGGTCTTTAATTTACCTGTTTGATTATTGGTTTGAATTATTGTCAATTAATTGCAATTGGTGGAAAGCAATTGGTGACAGACAGCATAATATTAAATATTATATTAGTATACCATGGGTGAAACTTTTTGAAATAACAAAAAATTTTCAAATAACAGATTTTTAAAAAATTCTTATAAGGGTTTAATTTTAGAAAAATATTCCTCAAAATTTGTTTCATCTATATTTGTTTTAAAAAGAGGATAAGATACATTAGAAATTACACAAGGTTTGACCCATGCTTCAAGTATGGTAACACTAAAAAATGAGTATAATGATATTTTATACTTCATCCAAAGAATGCACAGTCATTGTGGACATTTTGTGAAAGGCATTGTTCTAACCCTCTTATGGGCTGCAGTCCTGTAGAAACTCAAAAAGTCATTATGTAGGAGAGCCAATGCATGGTAATTCTATTCAAGATAAAAGATGTTGTTTCAAGAGTTGGAAAGCTCAGGTGTTGTCCTTGTTACCTGACTGTGGTTCTAAATTACAAGGTTTATCGGAAATAACACTCGTCTTTCTTCAGAGTGCTATGTACATAAGTAATCTCTTTATCCAGAAAATAGTTAGTTACTTGATCATTTTAGACTTAATTTGTGATACAATGGTAGATTCATTAAACTCAACTCAGTGATGCAACAGCCCATGAAGGGTCAAAGCCCATCTCAGATTTCCTGATTTTGGGCATTGAGGTACACGAGCAGATGTTCCAGTCAGGTGGTCAGTCAGATGCAAAATTCCCATTGATTAGTTTCCAACTAAACTTGGTTCATTTAATCAACCCACTGAAGAGATGAAAGGCTGTGTTGATCTTGCTCAGTCTGGGGTATGAGCCCCGGACCTGTGGCATGGAAGCACAATACGCTACCATACAGCCCACTGGGCTTCTAGGTTCAGTTAGAAAAACTAAAATTTTTATCAATGCTTTTTCAAATTCCATTTTGCAGCATTATTTTAAAAAACATGCTTTGTCCTTCATCAGCCCTGAAGTCAATAGTGATAGACCTTGTAATTATAATTATGCTCATATAAGATGCAATTCCTTACCTGTACATCAAAGAGGCTAATTTCATTCAATAAGCAATATCCCACATTACTAGAATTGGAGTTCAATATAAAAATATTTGGTTAAAAGCAATTATCACTACAAAAAAAATTTGATAGCTAAAAAATTATTTTATTTTAATTTTTGAAAAAATCCATATCCTAAATTTCAAACATGTGTGTGAAACTGGAGAAAATAGGGATTTTATAGATAAATAAAACATCATTTGCTCTAGAAGAATTATTGGCACCTTATTCAAATATAAGTTAAAGATTAGTAAAGGTATACAGGAATTAATGCTTACTTGCACATGTTAGATGATCTGAATTCAGTGAAATCAACTTTTGGAATTTATCTATTGAAATATGATAGAAGGATGAAACATTTAGATTCATCGTTTGAAATATGAGTGTTATACTAAAAGCAAAGTGCAGAGAGCTCCTGACAGCTGATTTTTTTTATTCAAGAATAAGGTTAAAGAAAAGAATGACACCGAAGCAGCTTGAATCCAGTGACCTTCATACAGGATGAGTCAAAAAAGTTCCCCCGCAGTTTGTTTATCTGATTATATATAAATCTTAACCGCCTGTTCCTTATATGCTTTAAACCTTCGACAAATTAATTTACTATTGTTCAAATAATTCCAATATGCTAAGTTCTTTATGAATAAGTAAGATTAAAGATTTCATAGTGAGCAATTTAATTCACATCATCGAAAGAATGAGGAAGCAATTTACTGATAGTTTTAGATGCACTTGAATTAAATGTTTCAAACTGTTCCAGCCATGTCACTATCTCTGAACGAAATATCTATTAATGCAGACTTTAAAATTCTGTTATGATAGGCTTTGATATGTGGTGGTTTTTGATAAAGTTGTATAGTACAAGAAATGAAATAATAGTAAATATAAAAGAGAGCAGTAGAAAAAATCATTCCAAACAAATAATTTCAGAAATTTTTTTAAAGAAATGTAAACTGATGAATCAGTTGATTGCTAACAGCATCCTTTTATACTTCCTAATTTTCTTTCTGAGTCTTTTGATGATGTATTCTGAAAAGTGATGTTCTTGAATAAGAATAATACCACAATCTCTATGAAAAGTTTACTACAACCACTTTTTAAAAGTTATGCATTCATTAAAAAGGAAAGAAAAACAGGTTAATTCCCATTAAACATACTCTGGAGGGAAAAAATAAAATTTTACACGTGAATTGAAAAATTATTTTTGAACGATGAGATAATCTGCTTATTTGCAGAAATTTTACATTGTCTTTATTTGTACAATTTATTAGGTAATATACTACAATGTTTGGATGAAAAATTTGACTACTCATGGATTACAACAATTTTTTTTTTTTTCAGAATGGAGATTGCACAACAATATTTTTCCCTAATCCTTTCTTTTGTTTAGGTGGAACTAATTTGTTAACGGAGTGCTATGCATCAAGATCTGCTTAATGCAATTAAAATACCATGGCAAGCAGCACTTCTTGTTGAAAAATATGGATTCCAAGTGGGTAGCCCAGCTGTAACAAATTGCCCAGAAAATAATTTTCAAAAACTGCTTTGAAATATATTTCAAATAAAGAATATACTGAAAATAACCAATATCAATCAATAATTATTATAAATAATAATAATTATAAAAAAAATTATACTTATATTATGTAACATACATTAAAATTAATAATAAATATAAATTGATAATTGCTCATAACTTCCAATATTCCAAAAACTTCGAGTTCCTTTAATCAATTTCATCGAACAAGGAACATTCAAAAATGCATTATTTAAAAGTAAAATAAAGTGGAAGTGCGCAATTTGTAACAATTAAAAGCACAGCTCTCATATTCTTTAAAAAAAATATCCATATTTGAAAATAGCACAAAATACAACAGAAGACTAAAGCAGTAGCTTGAAGAATGATTTCAATGAAAATGGTTAAATGTTTAAAGAAATTGAATTAAAATTGTCTAAAATTAATTGGGTTACTGTGGGGAAAAAATTAACTATAACATATATCTCATCCCCATGACAATCACCATTACCACACAATAAAAATATCAAAGTAACCACATTGTAATGTTATCGCCCATCTTAACAAACGTAAACAACAACTTGGTGCATAGTACACTGATATCAAATTAGCACCTTTGACTTATATAATTTCAGTTTAGTATAATTTACATGCAAAAAATTTCATATTTTAAATCCTTAAGTATAAAATTTGTTATTATTAGAACCATATCAATTAAAAACGACAGAAAAAACTCATCCAAAAAATTGGTTTAGGTGTTAATATTTGGATAAAGAGATTTAAAATTCTCCACACTTACAAGTAATACTTTTAGTTTTCTCATTTAATGCATAAATTTTTTAAAAATCCTCCTCTGATTTTTTTACATTTTAGGTATATTACAAAAGGCAATAAATGCCTCTAATAAGTCAACAATATTTTCTTTTCATGAATTTTGCAAATTCTTTCAAATAAAAAACTAACTATAGGGTTTTGTAAATGCTCGGGGTTCTTTTATAGGCAAATGGAGATGTCCAAAATGTCACAAAGACTCTAGGTTACTTATTCATCACGAAGGAAAACTGAATTACAAAACATTCACTCCAAAGTGCTACGAAAAGTCAGAGTCCCCCCCCCCCCCCATTCTCTCCATGTTGGAGATAAAAGTCACAAGCAGGAGAATTTCTCCCTAATCATCAATGAAGCAATGAAATAAAAATACATTTAATTTGTAAGCATTTTGAAGATTTGTAATATGAAAAATATTTATAAAGAAAGATAAATTTAGAGCTAAAACTTCCTAAACTTAAATCCTTAAAAACAAAAATGCATTAAATAAAACATAAAAATTTATTAATGAAAATATAAATTAAATACAAACAAAAGTAAATGTACTGAAGGATTATACTGTCAAACAATTTCACTAAATGAAGACAATTCCAACTAAAAAATTTTGCCAAATGATGCCTATATTATTATAATTGTGTTCGAACATGTGTGGGAACAGTTTCCACTATTGATTGTTTATTGCAACATATGTCTACATCTTTTGATGTAACTGAATCGATTTACATTACATAAGTACCACAAGTTGAATACTTAAGTACCAAAAAAATTAACATATTTAGTTACACAAAGGAAGAAAAAAGTCAACTGTAGTTTTCTACTACACAGTTGGTTAATTCATCAAATGAAAAGATGTCACCCAAAGCCACAACATGAAGCCAATAATGGACAGTTGTTTCCATGCATATACAAATACAATAGTCTTTTTTGCATTTAAAATGATACGTCTTTTGATTTGATGAAATTAGTCCACAATCTAATACATAAGTATTAAATCAACTTATCCTTAGCACTGGATAGATAAAAAATTGTTACATGTTATTAAAAAGAAAATAATTTCACAAAAGGAATATAATTTGAATCAATTCTGTTTGTGATGACTTATTTCCTCAAATAAAAAAAACCATCACCAAATGCTGCAATATGCAACCAATAGTGGAGAATAGTTTTTGCATATGTTTGATGAAAACGCAGCATTTGGCAGCATATTTAGTGAGTGAATATAAACGTCGCACTGTTCAGCAACACAAGGGCTTTTAGTGACAGACCTTGTAATTTTGAACCATGATCAAGTGACGAGGACGACACCTGAGCTGACACCCCCTCTCCTAACTACCATGCCAATGGGAGGACATTTGAACTCTCGACAGATTTAAGGTGCATCGCTCCCCTATACAGCGGGTCTTTAGTAGTACTGGGCTCGAACTCATGATGTGCTAGCCACGAGGCACGACATGCTAGCCTTGACCACTAAGGCTACTGTAGTACATACTTAATTTTATAAAACTTGTCACTTGTATAATGTGCAAGAAATGAAAAATGATACATTTTAAGAAGTTTTGTGTGTGTCCAGACATAAATTGATTTCAAGTTACACCTTAATAATTAAAAATCATAGAATGAAAGAATGATCCAAAAATTTAAAGACCATCTTAGAAAAGTACTCACATATTAGCCTCACCGCAGCAAAATTGGTGTCACGCGTATTACACCTTGACATCAAAACTACATTTTAATATGTTTTATATAAAAGAAACGAAACCATCCGTCAGATTTTGATGGAAAATTGCACAATTTGCATGGAGCCAATTTGGCTGCAGTGACACTAATACATAAGTACCATTAGAAATTCTACAAAGATATTTGCAAGTTATTATTGAATCGAGTAATTTAATTACTTTCTAGAGAGAAAGGGTGAGCAGAATTTGATGAAAAAGTTGCCAAACCAAAAAGTCTTTATACTAAAGGACTTCATAAGTTCTAACACAGAAAACATTCCAGTAGCTCTATCATTGAAGTGCAGTATGGACAAATTTTCACTACTTTTACAATTTTAGTTCAATGAAAGTTTCATTTCAAAATATGTTTCAGTTTAGTAGACTTCCTTTTACAGCATTCACAGCTTATGACATACCATGCAACACCTCCATTTTTTTTACTGCCTACAAATAGACCTTGATAGATAAGGCATATTTAATGTTTTACAAGCAGTTTTTTTTCCAGTTGAAAGTCATTTGCTAATTATTCTCATTCTACAGAAAAAAATATTTACAGTATTTGTTATTCACCTTTCAAGAGGGGAGAGAGAGAAATTGATTGTTTCTTATGTATTATCGCAACCTATTGGCGACATTATATGTAATGAAGCACATGATTGCCAATTCAGCACATACAACACTTACAAAATTGGGGTGGCCAATTTGGTGAGTTATCTCAAACGTTGGCGATTGTTGCAATAATACATAAGTACCAATAGATCTTTTCAATTCATCATATCTTTTTACACCTGAAATTGAAATTTGAATGCAAGCAGCAAAATTCTGAATCTCCAGTCAAGTACTTCTTGTACAAGAAACAAACATGACAAGATTGAAATGTCAATACCAATATTTAAAGCTAAAAATTACACAAGCTGAAAGTTTATTTTTTCCTCATTTGGCTTCCACAAAAGTATGAAAGCTTGAACTAAATGCAAAACACATTTTTCGACAGAAAAATGCCTAAATTTTCATGGAAATTTGGAACATTATAACTCGTACATCTGTTAACAATACAGTGTTTTTAAAAATTTAAAAATATTCAATGTGAATACTCTTTTTTTTTAATACATGTAGGGATAACTCATTTAACCTTATGGAATAAGAGAAAAAATGCGAAACTCTATTCAGACCAGAAAAAATGGATCAACTCGGTTAAAAATGGGAAAGGATGATAAAAAAAATACTGCTCTCAAGGGGATAGTGAAGCCAGAATGTCATATTAATTTTTCATTTCTTTTACACAGGAAAAAATTTTCTAAATTCGGATCCTAATGACCGAACGCAGTCGAACATTGACCGAAGACAGCCTTAACAAACACTTTCCTTTCTAAATTTCTATTGGGGTCAGTGGAGAAAATTTCGATAAACAAACACATTTTCTGACAAATTCTTCATCCACGTCAGACTCATAATAAAATATAAAATCTTAAGACAATTGTAAAAAAAAAAGGATGAAAAAGACTTACATCATTAATAGCATATGCAATTCAAAAGAATACAATAAGTAGTGAGAACAATGAAACAAAACAAATAAACGTACAATCCTTTGATATACTTCCACCATACAAATTTTTTTTTTTTTTTACTTTGAAAAGAAAAAAAAGTTATGCGTCTTCAAAGTTTATCTCCCCATTAAGCATAATTTAATCCAAAATTTTAAGGAACAGTATAAAGACAAGAAATGTTTCGCTTTAAACTGCTGTTTCAGGTAAGCCAATAAAGAGAGCTGCCAATCAGAAGGCATAACATTAAAGCTAATTAACACTAAAGCAGTAAGTAGTGAGCGCTGAAGATATAACCAATCAGAGGTCCTTGCAGAAGAGAATTAAAGGACTCTGATTGGCTACATCTTTAACACCTCCCTAGTTACTGCTTTGGTGGAAATGAGCCTTTAGAGGAAGAGCGGTTTTTCAAATTGCTCTCACAACCAACATTTGTGGATACTAACAAATAAAAGGAACAAATAAAGTCGGAGGTGTATAATGCTACCAATTGCTATCCGTAAGAATACTGGAATGAAGACTTATCCCTCCGCTCCTTGTCTGATTTTGATTTTCGTTGATGCATATAAAAGATATAAAGCAGAGGTGGGCAGACTTTTACATCGTACACTCTACTTCTAATTTTTTCAAGGTGTAGCGGTCTACCCTGTGGATAAAATGTGATGAGCTAAAGCAGCTCAACAATATTTATACTATAACAATAATAAATACAGAATATGTACTACCTACATAACTACAATAACAAAATGTACTCTTTTAAAACAATGTTTTAAGCAAAACACGTGATACGAACAAAATTTTCCCACAAACTTAAGATCAAATGATGCATTTTTTCAAATAATTCAAAATACATTAAAAAAAATAAATAATTTTAATTTAAAATTAGTTCTTGTAGATATGGTTGTTAGATATTAGTTTTTAGTCTACAAAATAGATGGCGCCACGTGTAATAAAAGCTTATTTATATTATGTAAATTTGTAAAAAGTCGCCATTCCAAAGTAGTACGTGAAGCATCACGTAACGTATGATGCTTAAAAAAATAGCTATCTTAAATGCATACTGTGTGTAGTCCTGTACACTATATTATATGGTGTCAGTCAAATCAAAGAATCCACGCATATTCTTCAGAATACATTTAATTTAGAAACTGTAAGAAAATAGTTTTGAAAATGGCAAACAATTTGCCAACGATTCCAGCATTTAAAGGGGAATTAATCCATTGGAATCCTGGAGGCATTGGAAAGAAAATTTTGAAAATTATTTGGAAGCCCTTCGATACAGTGAAGTGCCAGAGAAAACAAAAACTGAACTTTTCGGTCATTTATGCGGAGAACAATTGAAAAAACATCTACGAGCTTTCGACCTTAAGCCTAACGATGGTTGTGAGGCCGTGACTCTGCAACAAGTCCTCAGGAATTTGACAAATATTTTCTGAACTATCAAAACGGAATTTATGCTTCTTTTAAGTTCTTGGAAATAAAATAAGAACAAGGAGGAAAATTTACGGACTATTATTCTAGGTTTCGTAATGTTCTTGTTGAATGCAATTATGGTGAGTCGCAGGACCGCATGCTACGTGACAAAATAGTTCAAGGACTATTAGATAAAGCACTTAAGGTAAGATTGATCAGAGAAACCAGTAAAAAGGCCAAAACACTACCGAAAGTATTTAGTGAATGCAAAACTACTAAGGACAGTAAGGTATAAGCATCAGTTATGAATGAAAAACTTCAGTGAATTCTTCTTTAAAGAATTTTAAAAATTATCGGAATTAATGCAAGAATAATCAGAAAAATGAGGTTAATTGTAAGCAATATGAAAAAATTCATGAGAAGATGAAATGCCAAAATTGCATGCAGTTCAAAATGCCGAAATTGTGATGGAAGAAATCACTGGGCAGAACTCAAAGAAATAAACAGAAAAACGTGGCTGCTCGAAGAGTGAATGCTATTGAAGAAAACTGAGAGAATTATGAGGCTATTTACATTTGGGAACTGAAGTCAATAAATTAACTGGACACGAAAGAAACCAATTGTGTGTGGTATGAAAAAATGTTAGTAAATAAAAATGCTGTAATGTTTAAACTGGATACTGGATCTCAAGTAAATGTAATTCCCAACTCAGAACTCTTAAAATGGGAAGAAAAGCCAACAGTAAGAAATTGCAAAACTGCTGTGCTTGACTACAGTGATAACAGAGTTCCAATTCTAGGTGAGTGCTACCTCAACTGTCAAACTAAAAAGTATGGAAAAACATACATTTTTAGTAACAAGTTTAAATTCATGTCCAATTTTGTGCCTTGAAGCTTGTAGAGAATTATGGCTGGTTCAGATATTGAATATGATCTGTAAAAGCCCAATGAAACTCCAGAATTAATTTTGAAAGAATTTGCTGATGTTTTTACTGGTACAGGAAGACTTAAAAGAGTTGTAAAATTAAATTAATTGAAAACTCTATTCCTAATGTAGCAGCCCCTGGTAAAAAGCCTCTTGATATACATAGCAAAGTTAAAGAAGAACTAAATAATATGGTAGAAGTAGGCATAATAAGCAAAGTTGAAGAGCCAACTGAGTGGGTGAGCAATATGGTTGTAATCGACTCACCTAAGAAATTAAGGATTTGTCTTGATCCCAGGCCACTAAATGAAGCTATTCAAAGACCTCATTACCCAATCCCTATTACAAATGCACTTGTTAAAATGCTGCAAGGTGGTAAAGTGTTTACTATTCTAGATGCAAAAAATGGGTTTTGGCAGTTACCATTAGATGAAAAATCTTCATATCTAACCACATTTTGTACACCTTGGGGACGGTACAGATTTTTAGTATTGCCATTTGGCCTGAACTCTACTCCTAAAAAATTTCAAAGGGCAATGGAGGAAATTTATGAAGAGGATGTAAATCCTTACTTTGATGATATTGCACTAGGTTCATCTACAGTGGAAGAGCACTGCAGATTATTACGTGGAACACTCGTGAAAGCAAGAAAGGCCAATTTAAAATTTAATGTATTGAAAACGCAGCTATCACAAACTTCAGTTAACTATCTGGATCATGTTTTGTCGGATGAAGGAATTAAACCAGATCCCAAGAAAATTAGAGCCATTGAAGAGTTTGCAACACCTAACTACAAAGAAGATTTGCAAAGATTTCTCAGTATGGTAACATATCTATTAAAATGTAGACCACACCTATGAAATATAACGCATAATCTAAGGCAGCTTCTAAAAAAATATTCTGTGTGGATCTGGGATACAAACACAGAGAGGGATTTGGAGCTGATAAAACAATCCATAATGAAATCTCCCTGTTTGAAATATTTTCAGAAAAACAAGGCAGTAACTGTTTCTGTTGACGCTATTAAAAATGGACCTGGAGCTGTACTTATTCAAGAAAGTCAGCCAGTAGCCTATGGATCTGTATCAGTAACGCAGACACAACAACGTTATGCTCAAATTGAAAAGGAGCTAATAGTTGTGATATATGGGTTGGAGCATTTCAACTATTGTACTTACGGACGGATTGTCACAGTCGAGACAGATCATAAGCCAATACTGGACCTTAGTAAGAAACCATATGATACAATATCTGCTCGTCTTTAACGTATGTTACTTCGACTCAATAAATATAATATTCAGTTGGAATATGTTCCAGGAAGGAACCTAGTTCTAGCAGATGCCCTATCAAGAATACAATCAACCACTGATAATTTTGATGAACTTCTAGGCCCGGAGGCAACTGTGAGAATAAATCTGTTAACACAAACTTCACCAACTAAGAGGGAAGAAATAGCAAAAATGACAACAGGTGATCTTTAAATGGAAGATGTGTTGTTTCACATTAAACTCTGTTTCACCTCAAGTTGGCAGCATTAGGAAGGGTACGATGATCGAATTACAGCCGCTGATGGGTTACTCTAGGAGAAGAGTGTGACTAAACGAATAAATATCGCCATATTTGGCGAGTGGGGAAAAAAATGCTCGTGAAAAATTTTTTTCATTAAAATTGTAGGAGCTGGTTTTGGGGGGGGGGGAATAGTATAAGCCACTTTTTTAATGGAGATATTTATGGACTTACGTTTCACTATGTTTAGAAATATTGATGAATAAGCTAGCAAAACTTTTCTCGAACAAAATCTCAATAGTTCTTAACATATTGATAGCAATGTTTTTTAAATGAAAAAATTCCGTTAAATTGTAATTCGTACTTTCATTAACTTGGTTTTTTAAATGACTTAGGCCACTTTTAAAATAAACGGCTCATTTTTCTTTAATTTTCATTTATTACATCCGTTTATAAAATACAAATTTCTATCTTGTTTTTTAAGAATTAATCTCCTTTTCTCGGTTATTACTATTTTAAATCCGCTTGTAATGCCGTTTTTGTATGTTAACTTAAGATATACAGAAGCATACATTAAAGTTTTGGGATTAATTTGAAAAAAATTATCAACATTAAAACTTATTTTCTTTTATAAAATTTATAGTTTATCTGAAAAAAATATATATCTCGATGCATACTTCAAAAATTATGTTACTGACATTATATACAAAGTTTATGTATTCAGTTTAATATGCATAACATTTAAGGAGAAAATAATTTAAAATAACTATTTAACAAAATTTATTTATTTTGAAATTTAGACCTATATTTACTGTAAAAAATTCCATTGAAAGTTTTTAAAGGGACAGTGCTCTTTTATCAGGTATTCCTAAATCAAATTATATATATATATATATGTATGTATATTTAACACTTCATGTAAGAAGCGCTTAGAATCAAAATGTAAGCATAACACAAGAAAAAATTTACATTAAGATACTTCGAGAAAAAAGCTAAGGAGCTCTTTATATGTAATGTATATTTTTAAAAACACTGTCAAAAAAAAAAACGTTAAGTTTGATTTACTTAAATAAGATGTGCGATTTAAAATGTTAAATAAAAAATTAAAATTGTGGAACCATTAGCCTGTGCATTAAATATTATATTTAAAGCACAGTTTCCAGAGTGAGGGGCGAGGACCCTGTTCCACGTGTCACTCCAAAGTATGCAAAATAAGTGTTTACATAAAAAACTGTTTTAATAGTTGATTATGTATACACTTATACTGCATTATTAAAGATTAATATCTTAATTTTTAAACCATGATCAAGTGACGAGGACGACACCTCTGGCACCCTTCTCTCCAAACTACCATACCACGCTAACAGGAGGACATTGATGATATTTTTTTTTACAAGTCATTAGCACTCATTATTTCTGAATAGCTATCCGAAGAGTCACTGTTCACAGATATAATGAAATTTTGATTCTCCCAAATTTCATCAATAAGTCCATCAATTTCCCACATCTCTTTCTCTTTTTTGATTACATGATTGATGTAATTCGCCCAATTTTGAGTTGACACGTTCTCTATTCCCTTTATCACAAGTTCCTTTATTTCGTTAAGTTTAAAAGTCTTATTTCCTCTCGCAACATAACCTTTTACTTGGCTCCAAATCATCTCAATTGGATTGAGCTCGCAGTGATAAGGGGGTAATCTTAAAATTTTGTGGCCAAATTTTTTTGCTATTTCTTCCACTTTGTAACCGTCATATAAATGCTTTACTTCATTTACTTTCTGCAGAAGCTCAATTTTTATCAAGTCTTGGTTCCATGCAACTTTCTTTTGTGACAACCACTCTTGAATAGCACTTTTTTTCCAAGAACTTGTAGGAATTTTCTCCTTTTTCACGGAATGGTATGGGGCGTTGTCCATTACAATAATGCTTTGGGGCTTTAATTTTGGCATAATAGTTTCAAACCATGTTTCAAAATGGTTACCATCCATTTCTTCATGGTAGTCCCCAGATTTTTTTCCAATAAAAATATCAGCAGCATCCGGAACAAATCCTTCTTTGCTTCCAATGTGAGTTATTATAAGCCTCCTTCCTTTGCCTTTAGGCGCAGTCAAACCTACTGTTAAATTGGAAGATGAGGCTTCGTAACTGCTTTTAATAGTTGTGTCTTGCCACACTCGAGTTTCTGAATGTCCTTCATTCACCCAGCTCTCATCCAAATAATAGATTGGCGCATTTTCTTGTCTTAAATTTCTAGTTTTTCGCAAATAATTTCTGCGCCATAAAATTATATCTTGCCTTTCAAGAAGCACAACCTGTCTTTTCCTTTTTTCAAATTTGAACCCCATGTCCTTTAGTAATCTGTATAAGGTAGACCGGCTAACGTTATTCGAAAAAATTTCAGCATCATCATTTACTTCCTTCAGAACTTTGGTTAATGTAGGAATCTCATTTTTTCGAAAAAAGCCATGAATTTTTCGCCGAATGCACGACAATGTGAAGTCGTCATATTTCACCAGCCTATTGCTCTTGCCTACGGCACCGGGTCGTTTTTTACCAGGAGAACTTACAGCACGTAATGCCTTCTTTTCTTTCTTCATACGGAAAACAGTTCTTTTTGAAACGCCAGTCAGTTCAGAAACTTTTTTTACGATTTCTCTGATGGGTTCTTGCGGGTTTTCTTCTCGAAGTCGAGAATAAACATTCAATATGTTTTTCCGAGCTCCGTTTCGGATAGATTTTCCTCGTTTCGATGGTGTATACAGCGAGGTTGGTGACATTTCTATCTCAGACATGTTTAAAATGTCAAAAAAACAACAACAACAATAACAAAGATATGACGAGATATCAAAATAGTACGTATGAAAGATAGCAAAGACGCAAAGCGAATGGCGTTGATTTGGCGGGAATGCTTAGGTAACTCCGCCAAGGATGTAATCTTGAAGACCGGTTTTTAGCCAAGTGAAGTTTCATCAAATTGTTATTTTTTAACTGTATTCGTGGTGGTGGTGGGACTAATCCCCATCTGGTCTAGTGAAACTAGACCAGATCCATGAGTCCATTTATCTTCAAAAAGTCTAGGAACAGCAGGGGAGAAGCAACAGCCTCCTCACATGAAAACCCCACACATTGCAGAATGTTCTGGGGAGAAAAAGGACGGATTTCACATTTGGTGCAAATTGGGTAGCTTCTTTTACCACCTTCAAAATTCATGCACCTCAGGTGACCAGTCGAAAATCGCGAGAATGCCGTCTGATACGATCTGGAATCCTTGAATGATATGGCGGATCCAGGATGTCTTTGAAAATACCATGGGTGTACAGGAGGGACAACCCAGGTTCTACATATCAATTCTTTAGCCCTGGAGTAGATCTCGGTTGACGTAAGGACCATGTGGTCTCCCGGGTCCACAGGATCACTGGCAGCCGCTTTCGCAAGATCATCCGCTTCTTCGTTCCCGGGCAGGCCTACGTGAGAAGGGACCCATTGTAGATGGATAGGGTGCCGATCTGAAAGCTGCTTAAAAAGGTGCAGAATACTCCTGCTGGTGCTGTCACCTATAGATGGCCAATTCTATAAATGTTGAATGGAAGATCGGCTGTCTGTCAGGATCACTGTATTCGTTCACAAGTATTAAGGAATAAATGCTTTTAAGATGTGATTAACTTAAAATATATCCTTAAAATCACAATTTCGATAATAGACGATACTTTTTAACAATTTTCTATGCATTTGCTTTCATTTAAATTCCAAAACAAGTTGGAACTATTTTTCAAGTGGATTGTTACATTTCCTACCCTTCCTAATGCTGCCAACTTGAGGTGAAACAGAGTGTAATAATGGTTGGCCAGAGAAAAAGAAAACCAAAATAGCTGCACAACCTTATTGGCAATGCAAAGAAGAATTATATTCCACAAAAGAAGGAATTATTTGCAGAGGACAGCGATAAGTGGTACTAGTAATATATAGAAAATAAATATTGAAACTATTGCATGTGTCACACAAGGGTGTAGTTTCCAGTAAAATAAAAGCCAGGGAATATATTTATTGGCCTAATTTAAATAGAGATGTTGAGGAATGTGTGTCAAAACGCAAAATCTGCCAGAAATATTAAAGAGAAAATCAGAAGGAATTTCTTATCAATCCAGAAATTCCGGGCAGGCCTTGGAAAATAGTTGCATGTGATTTCTTTT
The DNA here is from genome assembly GCA_019973975.1 of Trichonephila clavata. Lineage (NCBI taxonomy): Eukaryota > Metazoa > Arthropoda > Arachnida > Araneae > Nephilidae > Trichonephila > Trichonephila clavata. The sequence goes on from BMAO01000469.1 coordinate 35,212, forward strand.
TTTAAAAAGGCAAACAAAATCTGCAAATGGTAGATTATTTGACCAAGTATGTTGAACTGAAACTACTTAACAGTACAACAGCACAATCTGTCAGTATAGTCATGAAATCTATTTATACAACACATGGAATACCAGAAACCTTGTGAGTAATGGTGAACCACCTGTACTATAAATAAGACAATGAGAGTTGAATGGACGGAATTAACCTTTTAAACACCGCACTTTGATTGAAATGTAACATAAACTAAATTTTTTGATAAAAATCGAATTAAAATTGAAGCATAAGATCTATAAAAGAAAAAAAATTGAAAAAAAAATTTTTTTTAAAGATTTTTAGCATGTTTTAAAAATGGAACATTGGCGGGTACCATTAAGTTTTTTCACATGTTTTTTAAGAGTACAACCAATGACATTTAAATTCAAAAATCAGTTATTATATACATTTTTAAGAAGTAGTATCTTAACAAGAGGTGTCATTAAACATTTCCCAACGGAGTTTCATCATTCACCCCTCCCCCCCCGTTGTAGGGGGGGAGGGGCATGATACCCGCCAAACAATTGAAATGGACCTAAAAAATTCTAAAATTAAAATGGGGGAAAAGAACTAAAAGTTTGCGTGTGAACGAGAGAAATCAATCATTTTTTCCCTGCAGAGTTTTTTAAATGTACCCCGGGGGGGGGGGCAGGTTCCCCGATGGGTGTCCCCTGTTTGCGCCACATCTGAAGTAAACTTTTAAATATAATTCCAAAATAAAGCAGGATAAGTTGAAAATATAATTTATACACAGGAATTTATACCATTTCAGAAAATTACAATCACTTATTAGAAACAATAAAGGAAAACATCAGTAGGACAAAGAAATAAACAAATAACCTTCATATCAAAATTCTCAAAGCAATAGTATAATAAAGCAAAAAAAAAAAAAAAACTAGAAAAATACAGATTTGCCAAAAATTTTTAAAATGAGAAATAAAGACAAAATATATTATTGTTTTTTCTTATATGTGTTTTTTTTATGTCCTAAACTATTTTTATTGTCCATTAGCTTTCACCCGCAGCTCCGCTCGCGTTGATGCCTTTAAATAAATGTCAAAGTCGCAATCATTATCATTAGAAAGTAAATATTATAATATGGTAACTTTTTATTGCTTGACTGGAACCAATAGAATTTAAAAATTCTAAAATTTTAATTCTAATTATTTTTTATAATTCCTCTTTCTCCTTTTCATTTCCCTCCCTCCCCCACACGTCGTTTAAATTTTCAATGTTGATTTTATGGACAATAACTCAAAACTTTTTATGAAACTGTCAATTAATATTACCATAGAATTTTCAATATCACGCGCGCAATTCGCTAAAACTTTTTTTCATTTCCCTCTTTAAAAAGTGGGAGAAATTTGCATTAAAATATCTGGGATTGTCGGAATAAAAAACTTCTTAGCCAACTTGGCGATATTTCTCAAAGTTTGAGTTAGACATTTAATAAACGTAACGTAATAAATGTTAGACATTTAATAAAAAACCATCTAAAAAATTGCTTTTTGTAAAGATGCCAAATTACTCTATGTTTCAGTTATTTTTACAAATGTGAGAAAAGTTTTATTAAAACTTCCATTATTGACCAAATGCATAATTTTGCGCCAACTTGGCAGGGAGTAAGCAACGTCCCACGGTTTTACCCGTATAGTTCCCGTTCTTGTAGGAATATGGAGATAAAATATATCTTATGTTACTCGCTGATAATGTAGCTTTCCATTGGTGAAAAAAAATTTTAAAATTGAACCAGCCGTTTCCGAGATTAGCCGGAACAGACAGACAGACAAAAATTTTAAAAATTGATTTTTTGATATAAGTACCGTATATACCTTTAAATACGTTTAGTAAAAAGCTACTAACTTGAAATTACAGACACTTCAATTTTATCTATACAAATAAATAAAATTGAAGTGTCTGTTTGTAATTTCAAATTGGCAGCTTTTTTTCTAAATGCATTTAAAGGTATATACGGTCCTTATATCAAAAAATCAATTTTTAAAATTTTTGTCTGTCTGTCTGTCTGTTTGTTCCGGCTAATCTCGGAAACGGCTGGTCTGATTTTAAAAATTCTTTCACCAATGGAAAGCTACATTATCAGCGAGTAACATAGGGTATATTTTATTTCCATATTCCTACGGGAACGGGATCTATGCAGGTAAAACCGTGGGACGTTGCTTACTCCCCGCCGAGTTGGCGCAAAATTATGCATTTGTGGTCAATAATGGAAATTTTAATAAAAATTTTCTCACATTTGTAACAAATAACTGAAACATAGTGTAATTTAGCATCTTTACAAAAAGCAATTTTTTAAATGGTTTTTTATTAAACGTCTAACGTGTATTACGTTACGTTTGTTAAATGTCAAACTGAAACTTTGAGAAATATCGCCAAGTTGGCTAAGAAATTCTCTATTCCGACAATCCCAGATATTTTAATGCAAATTTTCTCCCACTTTTTAAAGAGGGAAACGAAATAAAGTTTTAGCGAATTGCACGCGTGATATTGAAAATTCTATGGTAATATTAATTGACAGTTTAATAAAAAAATTTAATTTATCGAATATTTACTACTTTGAATTCTTTTTAACCTAATTATACAATATTCATACTTTGCACAAAATTTTTCACTTATACTGAACCTAGATATTTTACATGGAGTTATTACTTTGAAGATATACTTGATATTACTATGGAGGAAGCCATACAATGTCACTCGCCGAATAAAATTAGAGAGCTTTACGCAATTCTTATTTCATCTTTGGTCTTTCTAATCCTCAATCTTTTTGGAATAAGTACAAAGACTACATGGCGGAAGATATTTGGCGACGATTGCAGCAAGTACAAGCAAATATACCTTTCAATGAACACATCTACAAAGAAATGCAATAAAGGTTTTCAGAATGGTTGGGAAGAAGCTAAATGATTTTGGAATGATTAGCTGCTAATTTAAAATTACAAACAGACACTTCAATTTTATTTATTTGTATAGATTGGCTGGTGAATTTCGAAAACCTCTCCCTGTAACCCAAAGGGAGTACACCGGCAGATGAAATCAGTCTCTATTAAATCATCAAGCTTATGGGCAAAAGTTGAAAATTTCAGTCTGAAAACGAATATGAGAGTGCATCTTCATAATGACGTAGATTCGGAACATTATGCAGAGACGCAATTGAAAATCGGTTATGGATGTTTGGACGCAAATGCTGGAGGTTATATTTTACTTCCAGAGAATTTTGTAATGTAGAAGAAAATGATAAAAGTCTTATTGCTCAAATTTACCCGGGCTTTTAACAAAATTTAAATTGGGATCAGTGGTTGCGCGCAAGAACAATATTGGCGCCTAACAATAACATTGTCCATAAAATCAACATTGAAACTTTTACGACGTGGGGGGAGGGGGGAAATGAAGAAATATTTATCATTGAATACAATCATGGATAAAGAAAAAAGTACTTCATATCGCACGGAGTTCTTAAATTCACTTGAACACTTTCCGGTGTACCCTCACATAAGCTTCAATTAAAACTAAATGTACCAGTTATACTTATGCAAAATCTCGATGCTCCTCGACTATGTAAAGAAATGAGGCTTTGGAACACAAAACTGATGCAGAATATACTTGGTGCCAATATTTTAACATATGTCATGTGTTGAGTGCCTCGCCACTTGTAAGAAGCTGTGATCGCTTCCCAAATGTGGGGAGGTGAAATATGATCAGTGATTGGGGTGCCCCCGCTAAGACGTGGGGAGTGAGAGTGCAATGACCGAGGAGTTGGCCATGGGCCTTCCAAATAAAGAGACATATATACAAGGCAGTCCACTGAGTTTTTAATTTTGAGTATGAGTATTTTAATTTAACTCCTGAGCTATCGATGGGCCAAAACATCATGAAAAGGGTTAGTGTTATCATACCTCGAATTTCAAGTATCCCCACTGATCTACCGTTTCAATTCAAACGAGTTCAATTTCCAGTTTTATTGTTGCTGTTAACAAACCTAATATTTCAGATAGCAGGGGTGGTGCATTTGGAAAAGCAATGTTTTTCCCATGGGCAACTATATGTAGCACGATCGGTGAGTCCAATGCCCAAATCTTCACATATTTGCAACTGACGGAAGTACATATAAAATGGTATACAGCATCTTAGAATAATATTCTGTTTTTAGCTCTTTTAAAGAGGAATTATATATTAAACGTACATACTTCTGATTTTTAAAAATATTAATAGTTTTAGTTATTTAATTTTTGTTGTTAATTTTTATAGTAAATTTCGTTTTCAGTTTTTTTAAACTAAGCTCAATTTTAGAATTTTAAAATTTTATTGGATCCAGACAAGCAATAAAAAAGTTACTATATTATATTATTTACTTTCTAATGATAATGTGATTACGACTTTGACAGTTATTTAAAGACATCAGTGCGAGCGAAGTCGCGGGTAAAAGCTAGTTTATTTATATAGATGTATAGCTAGGAAAACATTTCTCAAGCAATCTTTTTCGCACTTGAGGCATTTTTTCGTTGTGCTTTTCTGACATACAGGAGGTATTTCATCATCTATGCTTGCAGAAATTTCGATTTTGCAACAAACATATACTGGTAGAACAGACTGAAAAGTATCTTCATCGATATCTTCCTGGTCAGTAAATCACTCCCTTTCTTCTAGGGGAAACTGACAAATATTAATAGGTTCTTCTCATCTGATTGTATATAAAAATATTAAAAAGCCTCTTCCACATTCCGGGATGGCTATGAATGCGTCATCTTATCAGCGTAATGGATATTCACTAACTGACGTAACACAAAATAATATAAAACCTTATTATGTGACGTTCTTCTCCAAATAAGACATACGCCACATCTAACTATCAACAAACACACGTGGTAGTTACTTTTGCTGCAGCTGAGAAATTCACTTGAGATTGTCCAGAAACGGATGAAAGGGGGGGGGAGTTGAGAGAGGGAGCCGAAACGAAAGACAAGTCATAAATATTTTCTTCCAACACATACTATAAGTTTTTAGCGTTCAGAAACCTTTTCCCACTCTTATGTGAACTGTAAACATAATAACTGCATTGTGTGAAAAAGTATACCTTTACACGCCAATGTTCCATTTTTGGAACATTGAAATTTCAAAACCGATAGTAAAAAAAATAACGATATTTTTTAAGATATCTTGCAGTCTATAGTTAAAATGATCATTTTTAGTTACTTTTACCAAATAATAAAAATATTTTTTAAACTTTGAATTTTAAATGAACTTTGCCCGATCAAAAGTAGAAAAAAATGCATTATTTAGAATTTTTTTCTCAGAGAGACTATTTAATTTAGCAACAATACTTCAATTTCAAAAAATTAATCCATGCTTTTTGTATTCAAAATAATATTTATGGAACAATATGAATAAAATTGAATTTTTCAGAAAATTTCAAATTTGATGGTCTAATATTGGAACATTGGCGTGTAAAAGGTTAAGCTTTTAATAACTTAGAATTGAGGTTACATGATTGCTGTTTACAGACTGTCTCCTTCAGGCGTTGCCAATACAGAAAACAAAATTAAGTGATGCCAGATTACATAAGAATAATATGACATTTACCCCCCCCCCTTAATTTTAATCTGGATATTTCAGTCTCTGACGTAGTCCTTCAAGTATGCAGGGGAGGTTGCCTATGGCGAGCTGTACGCAATGCTAATGTGTTCTTGTTCGGTTCAGTCGAATCTTCTAAAGTGGTATCTGAATCTGAGTTTATTGGCTGTAGATCTGGAAGAACTTGAACACTTTCTTCTGTACCCTTGTTGCCTTCAGAGCTGTTAGTTTCTCCTCTTGGAGCTAAGTGTCTTATAGAAAGAGTTGTTTCCCTTCCATCGCCAAGTTTTACATGTGCATAGTCAGGATTAGCTTCAATTAATTCCACTTCTTGGACAATTGGCTAATATTTGTTAGCACGCACCTGATTTTTCATTAGAACTGGACCAGGCTTTGTAAGCCAAGTAGGTATGGAACAGCCGTTATGGGATCTTCGAGAGTGAGAAAACATTCGTTCATGTGGAGTGGCATTTGTTGCTGTACACAATAAAGAGTGAATTGAATGCAGAGATGTTTGGATAACACCTTCCCATTGTTCAGCTTTCATGTTATTGGATCTTAAAGCAAGTTGCATAGTTTTCCAGATTAATCCATTATAACGTTCAACCTGTCCATTTCCTGCTGGATTATAGGGAGTAATACGACTTGTATCAATTCCTTGAGATGTTAAAAATGATTTTAATTCGTTAGACATGAAAGATGATCCTCTGTCAGAATGAATAAATGATGGCATTCCAAAAATAGAAAAAAGGTTCTTCAAATGCAATATTTCGGTTTTCGCAGAAATGTCACTATAAGGGATCGCAAACGGAAATCTAGAGAATTCATCAACTATTGTTAAAATATAGTGATTTCTTGAAACACTAGGTAAAGGCCCTTTAAAGTCAAGATTCAACCTTTCAAAGCAGGAAGTAGCTTTCACAAGAGTTCCAACATGTTTAACAAATCTTGGCTTTAGTTCGTTGCATATTAGACAGGATTTTGTGACTTTCCTTATATCATATAAGAAAAAGAGAGATTTTTGCAACGGGTAGGCATCCCGTTTAGGCAAAGGGTAGGCATCCAGTAACCTGTATTTATTAATTTTTGAGAGTAGTCAACTACCATTCTGGGCTTATGATTTTCTCTTCCAATGACAAAGGCTTGAACCCTCCATGGTGAGTTAATTGGTTCAATGACTCCTTCCTGAAGACGTTTCTGAACTTCCAATGCCATAAAATTATTGTCTTCATTAGTATGAGGTCTCGACTTTGTAACCAAAGGTCTACAGTCTGGATTCAAGTTAGAAAATAATGAAACAGGAGGTACTTATGCTACAGCAAAGAACAAGTTGTTAGTGGAGGTCTATTACCATCAAATCCAATTTCTACTGATTAATGTCTGTTTAGAATATCATGGGCAATCAAAACATCACTACAAAGATTTCTCATAACTAAAAGTTCCACATTTTGATAAGTGAAGTTTTCGATTTTTAAATTAACTCTACAAACACCCACTGTTTCAGTCACCATGGAGGAGTTTGCCATGGATATTTTTCCAAAATATGGTTCAACTTTTGATTTACATTTCGCCACATGTTTTTCGTTCAGAAAACTAAGAGAGCTCCCTGTATCAATTAATGCACTGAGCTGAATATTATTAATCAATGCCGTAACATTTGATTTCTGGAGACATTGAGTAGATCCCGAAATAGCTGCCAATAAGTTTGAAGAATCCACCATATTTGAAGAATTTCTACTAGGTCTAGATTTGCACACTCGCTGGTAATGTCCCTTTTTTCCACATTTTCTGCCTATAACATCTCTAGCTGGACAATTGGTTCGTGAGTGCAAGTCATTTCCACAAAAGAAGCATTTTTGAGATCTTGAGAAGGAGGAAGCCGCTGGTGTTTCTAAGGTTTCTTCTGCAAAATCGCCAGTTTTCATTGCTGCAGATTGTACTGGAAAAGAACTTCCCATATAAGAAGCTGCATGCACTTCGGCTGATTCCAAGGTTCTAGCTTGCTCAAAAGCTTGATCGAGAGTCATCGATATATTTTCGAGGAGTCGTTGGCGAATGCGAGGACATTTTAATCCTCGTATGAAAGCATCTCTAATATACTCCTTTCGGTATTCCTCAGCCCTTACATCAGTAGTCACAGTCTTTGCTCAATTGGTTTAAAACTTGTAAATATTCACTTGACAGTTTCTTCCGTTTGTTTATTTCGTGTCGACAAGCAATGTCTAGCGAATATAACGTTACGTTTCTTTATAAAAAGTGAATCAAGTATCGCAATAGCTTGAGCATAAGTTGTGCAATTATTAATGAACTGGTAAACTTTTGGGTTACATAATTACTCAGCAAAGGAAGTTTATTTTCTTCTGTAAGGATTTTTATGCCTCCTAAAAAGTTTTCAAAAGTTTTTTTCCAATGGCGCCATTTTGTTTCCGCATTAGAACACGAGGGATCGAATCTTTCAGGTTTTAGCAGTTGTTTCATTATTAAATTTGAAAACGAAACGATTCAAGAAAATTTCTAAGTTATTAAAATTGTACTATAAATAAGACAATGAGAGTTGAATGGACGGAATTAAACTTTTATTAACTTAGAAGTGAGATTACATGATTTCTGTTTACAGACTGTCTCCTTCAGGCGTTGCCAATACAGAAAACAAAATTAAGTGATGCCAGATTACATAAGAATAATATGACACCACCCTTTAACTTAAATTTGTTGATGAATTTCTTCCGAGAATGTGGTATTAAACATCATGTTACACTGCCTCATTTTCCTAGATCAAATGGACAAATAGAGTGAGCAGTGCAAACAGTAAAAAATTCTCTTACTAAAGCTGTAGAAGAGGGAAAAGATTTGCATGTTGTATTGCTTGACTACAGGATACAACCAGAATGGGCATGCTATCACCAGCTGAGAAGAAAGTTAAGAACTTTCCTGCTATCACATCCAGGTCAATTAAAACCTACATTTGAGGTTGAAAGAGCAAGGGAAGCTTTGAGGAAAAGGCAGATCATTCAAAACAAATATGCTAACAAGCATGCAATAGTGTTGCCTGTGCTACATCAAAATGCTAAAGTATGGTTTAAACAAAAAATGAAAGAGCCTTGGAAACAAGGAACTATAATTCAAGTAGGTCCTCAACCTCGCTCATATATAATAAAAGGAGAGGTGGAGGTGTTTTCAGGAGAAACAGATTTCACATTCGACAAGACTACACTGAGAATGATAGTCCACGTTGGTCAAGAACTGTAAAAGATCTCTGTAACAGTGATGCTACTGAAATTTCTAGAATTCCAAACGATTCTGCAGACAGTCAAATATTTGCATCACCTAAAACAAACAGAAGCAATTTTAACCAACGATAACAAGTTGCAATTGAAAACTATAGTGTGTACAACAATCCTGTGGTACGAAAATCTTCGAGAAATATTGTGAAGCATGTCCTCTATTGAGACAATTGAAAGTACTCTGGCAAACATATTGTAGTTTAATAGTTGATCTCAGAGATAAATTTAACAAAAAAATTTTAAAGTAGAGCTATATTTTTATAAAACAGTTTAGATAAGTTTTTGTTGTCCTTAACAATTGGTCGTATTGTATTGAGAACATTTTAAATAAGTAATTGTATTCATTAAACTCAATGTTTTGGGAGAAAAGGGCATGTCAGATATTAGTTGTTAGTCTACTTAATAGATGGCGCCCCATGTATTAAAACCTTATTTATATTAGGTAAACTTATAAAAGGACGCCATTCTGAGGCAGTCTGTGAAGCATCATGTAACCTCTGCTGCTTTAATAAATGTCTTAAATGCCTACTGTGGACCTGTACACTATATTATATTTGTGTTTATTATATTTCCGCTGCAAAACGTTTGCTAAGCAGAATTTTGATTTATTCCTAGGCATTCGTTTTTTCTCTTATCGTTGGTGCCAAAGATTTTAGTGTGAAAAGGACAAGCTATATTTTCTTTCTTTTTTTTTCATGGTACAGCAATGAGTGATGTTTTATTTTACAAGAGTGTTACAAAATCACTTTGATTTGCGTTTAATATTTTATGCTAATAATGAGCCAGATTTGAAGGTGTTTTCTTTTACGTAAAGCACACACACTTTGTGCAAGCTGATTCAGTAGAATCATTTTATAACAAAGAATTGACTGCAAAAAATAGCCTTTAAAAACTACACGAGCTGTAGAGAGAACAGACAGAGCGGTTTAACTTTTATCTTATAATTTTAGTAGAGTGGTGGAGTGCCACTGAGAATTGCTCCACGGACCGTGTCTGGCACGCCTGCCGTAGATTGCCGACCCCTTGAATTGGAACGTTAGTTGCAATTAACCATATTTTTAATCGAATATTTTTCTTTAAAAAAAAAGACCGATGAGCCTTTGGTGAAACACCACACACACACACACACACACACACAGCAACCCTTTTCAAAACTATCTGAAAATAAAAAAGTTAGCGTTTGAAATCGGATATACTATGATAAGGCAGCAATCTTAAAAGAAAAGGAAAAGTCTGTTAGATCTTATCACACACGCAAGTTTCGACGAACTGGAATTTCTTTCGAACAACCGTTTCGGGAAATTTTTTTCAAGCAGCTGTGAGGATGAAGAGTTGCTATAAGCAAAATGACATGCTCTAACATTACGCTCACTCTATCTCCACATTGAAAAATTACTCGCTTATTTTTCTGCTTCGGAAAATGAACGTCCAATATTATTTCTTTTATTCCACTCGTGCTTTTATTGACGGTCGAAAACAAAAATGGCATCTGTTGAATTATCAATTGTTGCGCTTGGAATTGCAGGCATTTCTGGAAGTAGATTAAGGAAATAAAAAATAAAATTTTGGCAGAGGAAGTGGCTGCAACTAAGAGTACAATTGGGCTGCTACGAGAATTTAATGAAGGAATTATCTCTCGAAGTAAGTCCTTTTCCTTTTACATTAGGCGTAGGACATGGACAGCTCGTGAGTAAAAAAATAGGGGATCCTAAACTTTATGATAATTTTTTTGGTTGTAAATTTCTTTTGTAATAATGTATTTTATAAAAAAAAACTTAAAAGATACTTAAAAACTGAAATTGTAATCATTTGCATATATCACCTCCGCTAATGCATGTTGTAAATTTCATGTTATTTGCGTGCTTCCTTCAGGGTGTTGCATTTACGGTGGCCAGCAGTGTACATTGTGTCATCAAAACAAAACTCACATTATTACATATTTTAAATATCTGAAGATATAACGCAAAGTATAATTTTTGCAGTATAACATAAGTAAATGAAAATGAAGCTAATACAATACACACACACACAATTGTAATGATCTACCAGAAGGTTTTGGAATTAAAATTCCCAACCCCTTAGCTCATCTAAAACATGCCAGTACATATATTAATTCTGACTGTCAGGATTCCACATATACAGTAATAAAGACATGTTACACACATTTCTTAAATTGTCTGGGCTTTGGTTTTTGTGAAAAATGTGATAAATTCTTTAATCTAGCCGTTCGTCATGCTTCGAGGTGCAAGAGAAAATTATATGTCTTACGTTCTTGTGTTTCAGTATGATACAAATACAGACGTATAGGTCGGTGTCCAGCCACTGAGTGAGGGAATATTAACGTCGCACTGTTCAGCTACAAGAGGGCTTTTGGCGACGATCTCGTCATTTTGAACCATGATCAAATGACGAGAACGACACCTGAGGTGGCACCCCTCTCCTAATTACCACACCACATCAAAGGAAGGACGTTTCAGCTCTAGAGATATTCAGCGTGCATCACTCCTTTACAATGCGGTTCTTCAGTGGTTCTCGGCTCGAACTCATAACTTGCCCGAACTCATGACGTGGTCAAGGTAACGCACTAGGCTACAGTGCGTTACCTTGACCAGCCACTCAAGAAAATATGAAGAAATCAAAGAACTCTGACGACACCATTCATTCAATGGATATATCAGAGTTTTAAATTCAACAAGCAAAATCTGAAGGGAAAAAAAAAATTGCTGTCAGTTTTTTTTATTTACCGTTTTATGGACTGATTTATAAATGATTCCTTAACCTTTTAACTGTCATGCCCGAGATCATTTCGGGCACGCACTAGTGCTCCAAAATGTCACACCCGAATGTTTTACGGGGTAATTTTTTTTTATCAATGAATCTTATTGTTATTCTCGAATATATATCGGAAGAAGTTTATTTCGGCTTCATCTGTTTGTCACACCCGATCTACGTCGGGAGAATTTAATTTGGGCTCAATTCAATAGATGATGTTTGATGAGCAGTATGAGTTACTTCCACGATCAACCTCAAAAATAAAAAAAAAAATGAAGATATGCTGGAGCCCCAAAGATTGTTTTTGACTACAATCTAACTGTGGGTGGTGTAGATCGCTGTGATAAGGAAATATCCTATCATCCGACAATCCTAAAATGCTATAAAAGATATTTTTACTTTTACTAGACAAGGGACTCTGGAACTCATTTTTGTTGAATGAAAATATGTTTGGGAAACGTATTACATTTTTAAATTTCGAATACAATTAGTAGAAGAACTTTTTACATAAATATGATGAATCCTGGAAGATCATCTACGAAAGATACTGGCTGTCTTAATGAGCGATATTTTATATGACATATTCTCACTCCTGCTGCGAAACGTAAGCCTACAAAACCGTGCAAAGTTTGTTAAAGAAACAAATGGAAAAAAGATAAGGTAGGAAACACAGACGATGTTGTCAAGGATATAGATGACGCTGCTTCGGCAGCGGCGATGTGTAAGTGTGACGCGAAAGTGAGGGGAATGTTAGATGCGAGTGTGAGTAGAGTTGGTGTGGTATTGTGAGGTGTGAGATGCTTTTAGTTGTATAAATAAAGTTATTTTTATTATAGAGTGAAAGCTTTATTGTAGTTGGTATCGTCGTCATAACAGATGTAGAATTTCAAAACATTTCATTAAACATATTATTTTGTATCTATTAGCATAAAATGAACAGTAAAATAAATATAACTTTAAAAAATTTGAAACACTTTTTACTAAGTTTGTTGATATACTTTTGAAATAATAATGTTTTGTGCAGAAAAATGTATTTGATGAGTTTTTTTACTTTTTTTCTTCAAAAAACTAGAATGAATAATTTCATCAAGAAACTCTGCAAAAAAACAAAAAAAAAGCACAAAATTTACTGAAAATAAAAAATAAATTACAGTTTAAAAAAAACTAAAGAACACGCTTTTATACTCAATCGAACAAAAAAGTAAGAAAAAATAATTCTTAAAAAAGAATAAAATGATGAACAAGAAAATCAATGTCATTGGGGTAAACACATGGGGTGTTCTATAATTATGTCAATTGTTATAATTTCTAACTTTTATTCCGAAATGCTGATATAGTGTAAAAATGTAGTACAAAGCACCTCACGCTTTTACCACAATGACATTAATTTTCTTGTTAATCATTTTATTCTTAAATTAAGATTTTTTTTTTTAACTTTTTAGTTCGTTTTAGTATAAAAGCGTGTTTTTTATTTTTTTTAAAACTATAATTTATTTTTCATTTTTTAGTTCGATCTACAATAAAAGCGTGTTTTTTTAGATTTTTAAACTATAATTTATTCATTGTTGAATTTATCCTTGAGTTTGATATTTTGAGCCGGAATTACGTGGCTGCTGGAATTAGTTTTGCTCTTTAATGGATATTAATTAACGAGTCTGAAGGGCATTTATCTCAAAGATTCCGTTTCTTTTCATACAGGTCAAATTAATAAAAGTGTGTTAAAAAGAAAAAGTTCGATGAACCATGTTTTTATAACGGACTAAGAAGAATAAAATTCCTCCTTTTCGTGTTTTGTTTTTTTCCTTCTTCTTTTTTCACATTTTCATGCATTGTCATCCACTTCTGAGCTATGGTCCAAATTTCAAGTCTCTAGCTCATCGGGAAGTCAGTTTAAAATCAATTACAAAATTCCTCCCGAACAGACATACAAGAAAGCGAGTTAATAAAAACATCGTAACATTAAGTGTCAATCATATTGTCACTTCTAAACGTATTGCTTTATAAAAACAAAAAATATTTGACAGTTAGAACATAAATTTTTTTTCACATACACGAGTCTTTTTCTTTCCATTTTCAGAAAAATGTTTATATTATGGAAAGAAAATTCGACGCACCCAATCTCCTCTTTCTCACACAAAGAACATGTTTGTTTTATTTCTGCTAACCACAAGAGTGTGTATTCGATTTTAGGGTTACACCTTAATCTTTTAGTGGCTAAATCTGGAATTAGTCACCAAATTTGAAAATGTTATATGCAATAAGTCGCCAAATCTGTTTTTCATTATTCCTGACGATCCTGATCAGTACAATGGAACAAAATTATGAAAATTTTGTATTGTCATCGGTCCTTGACAAATGTGCAAAATTTCGAATTAATCTGACCTTTTAAAGTGGGTAAAAATCGAGTTCCAAGATTTCTTTACATACAAGTGAAACTTAGAAAAGCGTGTTAAAAATAGATTTTACACTGTTTTTTATTTTTTCACGAAAATGTGTCAAGAATTCAGGGTGCGGCGTAGATTCTAATAAATACGGTTAACCTACAGCTATAGAAAAATAATTCTTAAGGGTCATTTATTACAAAAATAAAATAAAATAAATTTTAATAAAAGAAAAATTACTTTAAAAATTTAACATTATTTTCACTTTACTTGTAACAGTATCAATTGATAATTTGGCGTTTATAATTATATTCCTATCAAAAATCCGTTTTTAAGTAGAATATGTGCAGAATAATATATGATATATTCCTGGAAATTCTAAAAAAGTTAGGATTATTATCTGTGTAACAGACTATTGGCGACGGATGTAATTTGATCTATGTCAAGTGAAGAGGCACCTGATCTGGCACTTTCCTCTCCTAATTACTATACCATGTCAATGCGACATTTATCGGTACCCTCTACACGGCGGTTCTTCAGTGGCACCAGGATTCGAACCTGCGACACTCTGGCAATGAGTCCTTGACCATAAACACTAGGTCACAACGGTCGAATTCTCTATACAGAGGATTGATATTGTGGGGGGTGTCGGCCTATTCGGCACCCCTCTCTCTCCGTCTTGCCTGGCTAAAGGTGTGGGGGGAAACAAAGCATCACCAGCAAATTTCATAATAACAACTAGTTTTATTTCTCTTCAACACAATTAAACAATCACAAGTGAAACTACAAAAGGAAACCTTAGAAGTGATATATCAAGCGAGTTATCTAATCTCAATGATTACCTCTAAGTAAACCCGACTACATGAACTAGACAAGGAGAACAAGCGCTAATGAACCGATAACTAACTCTAATTTGATCTATCTTAGATCCTCAATCTAATAATTTAATCTCTTTGCAATTACTTCTTTGACTCGCGCTATGTTTGTGAATGAAATATTCCAATATTCACACTTACGTAACACTGCAACAGCTCCCCGGCTCCTTCTATCTTACATCTACAAAACCTAGACTTGATGTAGTCAAAAAAATTTAAATATCATGGTTTCTTCTTGAAAGGCTGTGAATTAATGTGAATGCTAGCCCCAAAAAATACTAAATCAGTGTTCAGTAAATTAAATTAATATGACAATCAATTCCTTCACAAAATATAAACACAAATTTTGTGTTAATTTTTAAATTCCAATAATTTCGGTTCCTTTTCATCTTCATTCATAAGAATGTTAATTTTCTTAAACTTACATGAATTTCGGAAGATTATATTTCGTTTCAAAAATATAAATACATTGACTACTCTATAAAAGATAACGGCTTAAAATATTGACAAAATATACATTCTTTGTAAATATGCAGATAAAGAAGTAACATATTCTTTGTGCGCAGAATACTTTCTTCTGTGTAGCTTTTCATTGATAATAGTAAAAGCTTAAATGCTTTTTTGGCTACAGCTTTTCCTTTTTTTTCTAGTAGTATTTCGTGATGCATAGAATATTTGAATCCTAAGAACGCAAAACAACAATAGGAATAAACATGCATATATAAAAAAGAGAAACATAAAAGTTTGAAAACTCCGGGTTTAAAAAAAAAAAGAAAGGTAAAACGAAAAGCGCTTTCCCAAAAGGCAAAAAGGGGTTCGATATATATATATATATATATATATATATATATATATATATATATATATATATATATATACATAGAAAGAACATTGTAAAACTCAGCTTTTGTCACTAGGTCAAGAATGTTGACTATTCCGTGAAACTTCTTGCAGAAGAACCATTTATTTTCCTGCCTCCAGGCAAGCATTAAATCCACCCCGCATAGGCTTTTCGACCACATTTACGGAAAAAGTAAAATGAGAAAAAAAAAACCCAAAAATATATATATAACTAGGAGCAGGAAAAAAAAAGAACAAAAAAGTATGTGACAGGTCTCGAAAATGGTTTCCGTTCTTCGCCACTATATTTCATTCCACAGGCGTCCAAAGTTCTCACCTCCGTATAGCATGGACATCCTGCCGCAGATGGAACGTTACAAATAAATATAAATGTACAAGTGAAAGTCTCCAGATAAACCTTAAAGGAACTCAAGTCTTGATGGATTCAGGTTCCCCTGACGAAAAGATGATTTTTCATCCTGCCACGTCGGAGAAGCTGGGACACCACCAGAAGCTTTATTAATCTCAATTAAGCACTCCGGAACCAGACCGCGCAACAGCTAAGTCAAGTCACATGCGAGCAATCATGTATGAAATATACATCTCGCATTGTGGTAGAATTCACTACTCGTTTTGTTGGAGAAGGAAGGTTGAGAAGAAGGGGAGGTTCAGAGACAGACTTACCATCATGCATATCAATGATACATCTCCCACCACCACCACAATTCCAGCCGGTGCAAGTTCATTATAGTTCTGGCACTAGTCAGTGACTCTGGAGATGAGAAGGTACCTCTACGAACAGTACATTTAGTATCATGGGATTATACCAAACAGAAGTATTTTTGCGCAAGGAGAGTCCTCCAAGATAGACATTTATCTTAAGCTCAAATGCGATATCTACTGAAAGCGATTTAATCGATGTATCATATTCATGTTGAAATGCATAAAGTGTTCGCTCACTTAGAAACTTGTATAAATCTTACTTAAGCCTAAGATTAAAATTTATATGTGTAGATTCATTATATGCGTGGTCGCCAATTGGGTTTTTCCTTGCCTTCATGAGTGAGTGATTTTGGTTGTGATGTAGAAGATATGTGCGCAAAACTAAAGTAACAGTACTCGAAAACATTTTTAAATGAATTTCTTTAATGAAAATACCATTCCTTGCTTTTTCATTTCTGCATTGCAGTCTAACAAAAAAACCTTTGCTTAAATTTTGGCTTGTTCTTTTTTAATATTCCATTTTATTGTTGTTCTATGAAAATGGCTCGTAGTTACAAACATAACAAATTAACAAAACAGGATAACAAAATGCTTTTGTAAAATGATTATTTATAACATTAATCAAGGTAAGTCAGTTCAAGACATTGCAAAAATATTCCTCTTTCAATGGTGCAGTGCATGAGGAAGCATTTTAAAGATTAAAATGGAATAAAAAACAATCTAAGAAAAGGATATCCAAAGATGTTAAATCAAAGAGTACTCAGATCAGCTGGATTATAGGGGCATTGTATTCGAAGAAAAATTTTTGTAAATATAAGAAATAGAAATCTTTGATTTTACACTTTGCTAAATCCATAATAAACACGTCTGAAACACACTGGAATAATTTTCTTTTGGCATAGGAGAGCAAATTCAAAATTTTTGGCTCCAGCGAGCATATAATATTGTGAAGAAGAATAAACAAGGAACTTAATCCTAAGAATTTAGTTAGAACATAGTGAATCGTGGAGGTATTCTTGCGTGGGAGTGCATGTCAGCTTCAAGATTATATATATATATAGGTAGTTTGACATTTATTAAGAGCATCTTTTTTTAAAACTTTAAACAACTTGAAATTATATGCTTGAAATTTAGGTATTGAAGACGACTTTATTTTTATACAAGTAAGAAATCCAAGCACGCTGGTCTTAATGTGAGCCACTGATGTCTTTAATTGTTCCCCAGTTCTTAAAACACCGCCTCAGTCACTTGATTTAAATACGGTAGAGTACATTTGGAGAGAACTTGAAGTTTGATTAAGATGACATGACATGACAAAATATGAACTAAAATGGTAGTAATCACAGAAGAATTGAGTATATTGATGTAGAAATTACAAAAAAAGGGTTAATCAAATCTTTGCTAACACGGTTTAAAAGCTGTTCTGAACATTAGAGGATATCCTACTAAGTATTAAATTAATAAAAAAAATGCACTAATTAAAACTGTGAGATTTTTAAGTGTACAATTATTGTGACAAAATTGTTTCGTAGTTTTTTTTATTATTATTTCAAAATAATGAAGTCATTACTTTGTTTCAAAAGTTTATTAGGTCATTTGAATAAGAACAAGTTACCGATATTATGAAAAAAATTATAATTCTGATATATTAATGAATTATAATTAGTTGATATAATATTTTAAAGAGAAAAGTACGTGGCTTGATAATCTCTGATAAAAATCGAAGTTTTCCTAAAATAGTAATCATTGCGGTTATGTTTATTAGAAGTGAACCAATTTTTGAAATGAACGGCTCCGTGCATTTCCTTTTGGGGTAATTTTATTATCAGTTACTATTATGAAACGCTCTAAAATTTTATGTCTTAAATTGCCAATGGAACAAAGATTAAAAGCATTTAGACTCAACTCTCAGCTATTGTCCTTTTATCATTGTTTCGAGTGCAGTATACTATTAATGCTTTTGATAATTAGGCTCAAAAGGAAGTTTGGAACACCTTGCCTATGATAACCTTGCCTAAAATAGGCGTAATATATATCTGTTTTTATTTCTATGTTTACACTTTAAACTAAATTGAAATCTTAAAATTTAACCTATTTTTTTGAAATTAACTTCTTATGGCACGGTAGGGAAAAATTTTCGTTACGCGATGACATAAGGCGTGTGAGATTCTTTTATATTAATATTTATTTATATTTCTGTAACAATAATACAGCAATTCCATAAACAAGAAATCGGTTATGCAAATAAAATATCTTAAATACAAAAGAAATCGGTTATACACAAATAAAATATCTTAAATACAATAATTAATATTTTTAACATTCATAAGCGGCACTTCAGTAGCAAATGAGTTTTCAAGTATATTAATATTTATCTCTTAGTAACAACATTAGAGAAACAATTGATTCAGAGCTTTACTAATTAATTTTCAAACGCATGTGATCATTAATTTTAGTACTTATTTTTCAAATGTAAATTTTTTCCCCCGAGATTTTTAATTTACAAAATCTGTAACTGTGACATTTTATGAACGTGTTATATAGTGCTTCCTTAATTTGTATTTTAAAATATTTTCATCATATTAGCTGTATATGAGTAAAATATATAATAAGTATATATGTACAAACATTGACAGGAAAGTTATTAGTTAAATGACAATAAAAAACTTTTTATATCTAAACATAATAAGACGTGGATAAAATTTTTATTTATGGGTTATCTTAACCCGTTTATCTACTGTAAGTATAACTAAATTTAATTATTTATTTATACACTGAGTGATCAATTTATCTTAGACAAATAAAAATAATTTACATCAAATATTAATGTTATAAATGTGGAATAACTATTAAATTCATTCGAAAAAAATTACAAGTAATAATTTTAATTTGGATGATATAGATTGTCCCTTAGTTAAAAATGTTAATCTATACAAATAAATAAAATTGAAGTGTCTGTTTGTAATTTCAAATTAGCAGATATTTATTAAATGCATTTAAAGTATGTACGTACTTATATCAAAAAATCAATTTTTAAATTTTTGTCTGTCTGTTTGTTCCGGCTAATCTCGGGAACTTCTGTCCGATTTTAAAAATTCTTTCACCAATGGAAAGCTACATTATCAGCAAGTAACATAGGATATATTTTATCTCTATATTCTAAGGGAACGGAAACTATGCGGGTAAAACATTGACGTTGCTTACTCCCGCCAAGTTGGCGTAAAATTATGCATTTGGTCAATAATGGAAATTTTAATAACATTTCTCACACATTTGTAACAAATAACTGAAACATAGAGTAATTTAGCATCTTTACAAAAAGCAATTTTTAAATGGTTTTTTATTAAACGTCTAACGTTTATTACGTTACGTTTGTTAAATGTCAAACTCGTACTTTGAGAAATATCGCCAAGTTGGCTAAGAATTCTAATTCCGACAATGCCAGTTTCTCCCACTTTTTAAGAGGAAATGAAATAAAGTTTTAGTGAATTGCGCGCGTCATATTGAAAATTCTACGGTAATATTAATTGACAGTTTATAAAAGTTTTGATTATCGAATATTTATTACTTTGAATTTTTAAACCTAATTATACAATATTCATATTTTGCACAAATTTTCACTTATACTGAACCTAGATATTTTGCATAGAGTTTACTTTGAAGATATACTAGATATTTCTATTGAGGAGAAGCCATACAATATCACTCGCCGAATAAAATTAGGGAGCTTTACGCAATACTTATTTCATCTTCGGTCTTTCTAATCCTCAACCTTTTGAATAAGTACAAAGACTACATGGCGGAAGATATTTTGCGACGAAAAACAACCGAATTTGCCTTTCAATGAACACATCTACAACGAAAGCAATAAAGGTTTTCAGAATAGTTAGGAAAAGCTACATGATTTTGGAATGATTAGTCCTAGACGTGTCGACGGAAATGGTTTCGATAATGAAATCACTTGAGAAATTAAGCTACGATTTTATAAATTGCAACATCAAGTAACAGAATTTATCCCTCAATTAACTCCAGAACAAAATCACGTTTTCCAAGAGTGTTACGCAAAATAGAATCCGGCAGTGGTGCACTCTTTTTTCTCGAAGCCCCTGGAGGAACAGAAAAAACGTTTTTGCTAAACTTATTATTAATGGCCATCAGAAAAACCTAGAAGATAGCAGTTGCTATGGCTTCTTCTGGTATAGCCCCGATTTTACTGACCAACGTCGTACTGCACATTCCGTTTTAAAATTATCGCTTAATCTTGCATTTGAAGATTCACTTATCTGAAATTTCAGAAAAAATAGCTCTCAAGGCAGGATGCTTCCACAATGTAAGCTTTTAGTGTGGGGTGAAAGTACGATGTCTCACAAGAAGCTATAGGAGCGTTAAATCGGACTCTTCAGGATTTACGAGAAAGTACAGATATTATAGGAGGAATGTACTTTTTTATAGGATTTATTATTATTTATAGAGGAGGTACTTGAAAAATTCAGTCATAAAACGAATATGAGAGAGCATCTTCATAATGACGTAGATTCAGAACATTATGCAGAGACGCAATTGAAAATCGTTATGGATGTTAGGACGCAAATGCTGGAGGTTATATTTTAGTTCCAGAGAATTTTGTAATGTAGAAGAAAATGATGTAAATCTTATTGCTCAAATTTACCCGGCTTGCAACAAAATTTAAATTGGATCAGTGGTTGCGCGCAAGATCAATATTGGCGCCTAAAAATGACTTTGTCAATAAAATCAACACTGAAATTTTAGACGTGTGGGAAAATGAAGGAATATTTATTAATGGATACAACCATGGATACAGAACACAAGTACTTCATATCCCACGGAGTTCATAAATTCGCTTGAACTTTCGGGTGCACCCTCATATAAACTTCAATTAAAATAAATGTACCAGTTATGTTTATGCAAATATGATGCTCTCGACTATATAATTCATTGTCCATAAAATCAACATTGAAAATTTAAACGACGTGCGGGGAAGGGGGGATGAAGAAATATTTATCAATGAATACAATCATGGATAAAGAACAAAGTACTTCATATCCCACGGAGTTCTTAAATTCACTTGAACTTTCGGGTGTACCCTCACATAAACTTCAATTAAAACTAATGTACAGTTATACTTATCCAAAATCTCGATGTTCCTCGACTATGTAAAGAAACGAGGCTTTGGATCACAAAACTTATGCAGAATATACTTGGTGCCAATATTTTAACATATGTCATGAAAAGGGATAGTGTTATCATACCTCAGATTCCAAGTATCCCACTGACCTACCATTTCAATTCAAACGAGTTCAAATTCCAGTTTTACTGTTGCTATACTGTAGCCTGATCGGTGTGTCCAATGCCCAAATCTTCGCATATTTGCAACTGACGGAAGAACATATAATATGGTATACAGTAGCATCTTAGAATAATATTCTGTTTTGAGCTCTTTTAAAGAGAAATTATACATTAAACGTAGATACTTTCGATTTTTAAAAATATTAATACTTTAAGTTACTGATTTTTTGTTGTTAATTATTATAATAAATTACGTTTTCAGTTTTTTTAAACTAAGCTCAATTTTAGAATTTTTAAATTTTATTTGTTCCAGTCAAGCAATAAAAAAATCCCACAATCCAAAATCCACAATCTCGGTAGGCCACTATCCTTCCTCTGTCGAACTCGGATACTTGATCAAAAGCTGATCGCTGTTTTATACTAGACATAACTGATCGTTTTTGAAAAAACCACAAGAAAAACACAATTGCCGAACTTGAAATCGTCGAAATCTTCAAGCCTTAAATAGCGCTTTGAGGTGGCGCCACAGGCGTGCGTGATGTGTGTCTGCGCTGAAATTCTAATCATTTGCATATCTCACCTCCGCTAATGCATGCTGTAAATTTCATGTTATTTACGTGCTTCCTTCAGGGTGTTGCATTTACGGTGGCCAGCAGTGTAATTACGACTTGGACAGTTATTTAAAGACATCAACGCGAGCGGAGCCGC